>JAGFBZ010000435.1:0-80735 GCA_018398805.1 Hirundichthys speculiger | reverse complement strand
GGTGGGTCCAAACACGTGAGATGACATCAAGGTCGATGCAGAAACCTGAGATGACATCACGGTCGATCCAGAAACCTGAGATGACATCACGGTCGATCCAGAAACCTGAGACGACATCACGGTCGATGCAGAAACCTGAGATGACATCAGGTTGATGCAGAAACCTGAGACAACATCACGGACGATCCAGGAACCTGAAATGACATCAAGGTCGATGTAGAAACCTGAGAAGACATCATGGTCGATCCAGAAACCTGAGATGACATCACGATGGGTCCAAACACGTGAGACGACATCAAGATCGATGCAGAAACCTGAGACGACATCATGGTCGATCCAGAAACCTAAGACGACATCACGGTGGGTCCAAACACGTGAGACGACATCAAGGTTAATCCAGAAACCTGAGATGACATCAAGGTCGATGTAGAAACCTGAGAAGACATCATGGTCGATCCAGAAACCTGAGACGACATCACGGTGGGTCCAAACATGTGAGACGACATCAAGGTCGATGCAGAAACCTGAGACGACATCACAGACAATCCAGAAACCTGAGACGACATCACGGTGGGTCCAAACACGTGAGATGACATCAAGGTCAATGCAAAAACCTGAGACGACATCACAGTGGGTCCAAACACGTGAGACGACATCAAGATCAATGCAGAAACCTTAGACGACATCACGGTGGCTCCAAACACGTGAGACGACATCAAGGTCAATGCAGAAACCTGAGACGACATCACGGTCGATAGAGACACCTGAGAAGACATCATGGTGGTTCTAGACACGTGAGACGACATTAAGGTCAATTCAGAAACCTGAGACGACATCACGGTGGGTCCAAACACATGAGATGACATCAAGGTCGATGCAGAAACCTGAGATGACATCACGGTCGATCCAGAAACCTGAGACGACATCACGGTCGATGCAGAAACCTGAGATGACATCACGTTGATGCAGAAACCTGAGACAACATCACGGACGATCCAGAAACCTAAGACGACATCACGGTGGGTCCAAACACATGAGACGACATCACGGTGGGTCCAAACACGTGAGATGACATCAAGGTCGATGCAGAAACCTGAGATGACATCACGGTCGATCCAGAAACCTGAGACGACATCACGGTTGATGCAGAAACCTGAGATGACATCAGGTTGATGCAGAAACCTGAGACAACATCACGGACGATCCAGGAACCTGAAATGACATCAAGGTCGATGTAGAAACCTGAGAAGACATCATGGTCGATCCAGAAACCTGAGACGACATCACGGTGGGTCCAAACATGTGAGACGACATCAAGGTCGATGCAGAAACCTGAGACGACATCACAGACAATCCAGAAACCTGAGACGACATCACGGTGGGTCCAAACACGTGAGACGACATCAAGGTCGATGCAGAAACCTGAGACGACATCACAGACAATCCAGAAACCTGAGACGACATCACGGTGGGTCCAAACACGTGAGACGACATCAAGATCGATGCAGAAACCTGAGACGACATCACGGACGATCCAGAAACCTGAGACGACATCACGGTGGGTCCAAACATGTGAGACGACATCAAGGTCGATGCAGAAACCTGAGACGACATCACGGTCGATGCAGAAACCTGAGATGACATCACGTCGATGCAGAAACCTGAGATAACATCATGGACGATCCAGAAACCTGAGATGACATCAAGGTCGATGTAGAAACCTGAGAAGACATCACGGTCGATCCAGAAACCTGAGACGACATCACGGTCGATCCAGAAACCTAAGACGACATCACGGTGGGTCCAAACACGTGAGACGACATCTAGGTCAATGCAGAAACCTGAGACGACATCACGGTCGATAGAGACACCTGAGACGACATCACGGTCGATGCAGAAACCTGAGATGACATCACGTTGATGCAGAAATCTGAGACGACATCACGGTGGGTCCAAACACATGAGATGACATCAAGGTCGATGCAAAAACCTGAGATGACATCACGGTCGATCCAGAAACCTGAGACGACATCACGGTCGATGCAGAAACCTGAGATGACATCACGTTGATGCAGAAACCTGAGACGACATCACGGTGGGTCCAAACACATGAGATGACATCAAGGTCGATGCAAAAACCTGAGATGACATCACGGTCGATCCAGAAACCTGAGACGACATCACGGTCGATGCAGAAACCTGAGATGACATCACGTTGATGCAGAAACCTGAGACAACATCACGGACGATCCAGAAACCTAAGACGACATCACGGTGGGTCCAAACACGTGAGATGACATCAAGGTCGATGCAGAAACCTGAGATGACATCACGGTCGATCCAGAAACCTGAGACGACATCACGGTCGATGCAGAAACCTGAGATGACATCAGGTTGATGCAGAAACCTGAGACAACATCACGGACGATCCAGGAACCTGAAATGACATCAAGGTCGATGTAGAAACCTGAGAAGACATCATGGTCGATCCAGAAACCTGAGATGACATCACGATGGGTCCAAACACGTGAGACGACATCAAGATCGATGCAGAAACCTGAGACGACATCATGGTCGATCCAGAAACCTAAGACGACATCACGGTGGGTCCAAACACGTGAGACGACATCAAGGTTAATCCAGAAACCTGAGATGACATCAAGGTCGATGTAGAAACCTGAGAAGACATCATGGTCGATCCAGAAACCTGAGACGACATCACGGTGGGTCCAAACATGTGAGACGACATCAAGGTCGATGCAGAAACCTGAGACGACATCACAGACAATCCAGAAACCTGAGACGACATCACGGTGGGTCCAAACACGTGAGACGACATCAAGGTCGATGCAGAAACCTGAGACGACATCACAGACAATCCAGAAACCTGAGACGACATCACGGTGGGTCCAAACACGTGAGACGACATCAAGATCGATGCAGAAACCTGAGACGACATCACGGACGATCCAGAAACCTGAGACGACATCACGGTGGGTCCAAACATGTGAGACGACATCAAGGTCGATGCAGAAACCTGAGACGACATCACAGACGATCCAGAAACCTGAGACGACATCACGGTCGATGCAGAAACCTGAGATGACATCACGTCGATGCAGAAACCTGAGATAACATCATGGACGATCCAGAAACCTGAGATGACATCAAGGTCGATGTAGAAACCTGAGAAGACATCACGGTCGATCCAGAAACCTAAGACGACATCACAGTGGGTCCAAACACGTGAGACGACATCAAGATCAATGCAAAAACCTGAGACGACATCACGGTGGGTCCAAACACGTGAGACGACATCAAGGTCAATGCAGAAACCTGAGACGACATCACGGTCGATACAGACACCTGAGAAGACATCATGGTGGGTCCAGACACGTGAGACGACATCACAGTCGATGCAAAAACTTGAGATAACATCACGGTCGATGCAGAAACCTGAGACGACATCACGGTGGGTCGATGCAGAAACCTGAGACGACATCACGGACGATCCAGAAACCTGAGACGACATCAAGGTTGATGCAGAAACCTGACATTACATCACGGTCGATCCAGAAACCTAAGACGACATCACGGTGGGTCCAAACACGTGAGACGACATCAAGGTCGATGCAGAAACCTGAGATGACATCACGGTCGATCCAGAAACCTAAGACGACATCACGGTGGGTCCAAACACGTGAGACGACATCAAGGTCGATGCAGAAACCTGAGATGACATCACGGTCGATGCAGAAACCTGAGACGACATCACGGTCAATGCAGAAACCTGAGATGACATCACTATCAATGCAGAAACCTGAGACGACATCAAGGTCGATGTAGAAACCTGAGATGACATCACGTCGATGCAGAAACCTGAGACGACATGAAGGACGATCCAGAAACCTGAGATGACATCAAGGTCAATCCAGAAACCTGAGATGACATCACGATGGGTCCAAACACGTGAGACGACATCAAGGTCGATGCAGAAACCTGAGATAACATCACGGACGATCCAGAAACCTGAGATGACATCAAAGTCGATGTAGAAACCTGAGAAGACATCATGGTCGATCCAGAAACCTGAGATGACATCACATCGATACAGAAACCTGAGACGACATGAAGGACGATCCAGAAACCTGAGATGACATCAAGGTCAATCCAGAAACCTGAGATGACATCACGTCGATGCAGAAACCTGAGATAACATCACAGACGATCCAGAAACCTGAGACGACATCACGGCCGATGCAGAAACCTGAGATGACATCACGTCGATGCAGAAACCTGAGATGACATCAAGGTCGATGTAGAAACCTGAGAAGACATCAAGGTCGATCCAGAAACCTAAGACGACATCACGGTCGATGCAGACACCTGAGATGACATCACGGTCGATGCAGAAACCTGAGATGACATCACGGTCGATCCATAAACCTGAGACGACATCACGGTCGATCCAGAAACCTGAGATGACATCACGGTCAATGCAAAAACCTGAGACGACATCAAGGTCGATGCAGAAACCTGAGATGACATCACGGTCGATGCAGACACCTGAGATGACATCACGGTCGATGCAGAAACCTGAGATGACATGAAGGACGATCCAGAAACCTGAGATGACATCAAGGTCAATCCAGAAACCTGAGACGACATCACGGTGGGTCCAAACACGTGAGACGACATCAAGGTCGATGCAGAAACCTGAGACGACATCACAGACGATCCAGAAACCTGAGATGACATCACGGTCGATGCAGAAACCTGAGACGACATCACGGACGATCAAGAAACCTGAGACGACATCACGGTCGATCCAGAAACCTAAGACGACATCACGGTCGATGCAGACACCTGAGATGATATCACGGTAGATGCAGAAACCTGAGATGACATCACGGTCGATCCAGAAACCTGAGACTACATCAATGTCGATGCAGAAACCTGAGACGACATCACGGTCGATGCAGAAACCTGAGACGACATCACGGTGGGTCGATGCAGAAACCTGAGACGACATCACGGTCCATGCAGAAACCTGAGATGACATCACGGTCGATCCAGAAACCTGAGATGACATCACGGTCGATCCAGAAACCTGAGACGACATCACGGTCGATCCAGAAACCTGAGACTATATCAAGGTCGATGCAGAAACCTGAGATGACATCACGGTGGGTCCAAACACGTGAGACGACATCAAGGTCGATGCAGAAACCTGAGACGACATCACGGTCGATGCAGAAACCTGAGATGACATCACGGTCGATGCAGAAACCTGAGATGACATCACGGTCGATCCAGAAACCTGAGATGACATCACGGTCGATCCAGAAACCTGAGACGACATCACGGTCGATCCAGAAACCTGAGACTATATCAAGGTCGATGCAGAAACCTGAGACGACATCACGGTTGGTCGATGCAGAAACCTGAGACGACATCACGGTCCATGCAGAAACCTGAGATGACATCACGGTCGATCCAGAAACCTGAGATGACATCACGGTCGATCCAGAAACCTGAGACGACATCACGGTCGATCCAGAAACCTGAGACGACATCACAGTCGATCCAGAAACCTAAGACGACATCACGGTGGTTCCAGAAACCTTAGACATCATCAATGTTTGTCCAGTTCTTCAGATATGACTGCGGTTCACTTACCACCTCCGTGACACTCTACTGGACCTGATGCTTAGTTTAAGCCTCTAGTCTTTAAGGAGGTTGATGGGAGGCTGATGGGATGCCGTCTCTTCACAGCCAGTAGAAATCTGGACTCTTTCCTCCTCCACAGGGGGGCGCTGGTATACGTTGGAGACCCAGTGAGCGTCTGCAGCGGCGCTAGGGGGCTGTTGTCCCAGCAGCGGCTGCAGGCGTCCTGCCGGCGGCTTTCCGCTCCACGTGTTGAACAACAGCGCTGCAGGGATTTGAACCCTCGATCCCGGCAGCACACGTTGCTCGGTCCCAGCGGGCTGCTGCTCAGAGGGGGCCGTTGGCTGCTCTGCCACCTTCTCCCCACATCTTCAGCTCATCAGAGAGCTCACCAACTGGGTGAAGGGTGGCGGTCGGCCCGGTCGGCCTGGTCGGCCCAGTCGGCCCGTCGCTGTTGCTTCAAGTGGCTGGCGGCCAGGCCTCCTCCTCCTCCTCCTCCTTCTCCTCCTCGTCGCTGCTGACCTCCTCACACTCTGAGCTGTGTGTTTCTGCATGTCTGCGCTCCCTGGAGGGAGGAGTTTCAACAGCAGCTGATGAAACAGCAGCTCGGCCCGGTTAATGACCAGATGGAGATCCAGTTCCTGATGAGGCAGCGCTGACTGAAGGTCAGCCGAGGCCGTGCTTCCTCAGCTCTAATTCCTTATGTCGCCCACTGTACATCAACTGTCTGCCAGCAGAACCGGCGATCCAGAACTTCAGAACCAAACACAGTTGAAGTGTTTCCTGAAGGTTCTAGAACTTCCACCTGTACTCCACCTGGACCAGCCCGGCCTCTGGAAAAAGTTCAGCTTGTAATGCTAGAAAGACCATTTCTAGCTGAACCAGACACAACTCCAACTGCAGAACTTCTCCAGTTCCTACGAAACTTCAGCGTTCAGGCTCATCTTTGGTTTTTCACCATCAGAAACCAGATTCTAGAAAAACCTGAGACCAACCAGAATCATGTTTGACCGTTAGCGTAGCAGAGCAGGATAAATGAGCGGCCATCTTGGTTGTGACGGGATCAGGTCTGAAGTGGACCGGTGAACTGTCCATTGATTCTTTTGGCTCTGAACAGAGCTGTCAATCATGCACGTCCATCATCCTTCCTGAGATACGTCCTTGTAGGAGCTCAGCTGGTCCACGGACCAGAACCAGACCAGACACATTTACAGCTCCAATAACACCTTACATATACAACACCTAAAACCAGGACTTTTTTCTTGGAAAATTACAACTTTTTCATGAATTTGTGGCTTTTGATGTAAAATCACATTTTTGTCCTGTAAATCAGGCATTTGTTCATGAAATTGTGATGTTTTAATAAAACGAAAAAGATTTTGTAAAAATGTAAAATTATGATGTTTAAGGTTAAAATTGGGACTCGTGATGTTTCATAATTGTATATCAACATTTCTATGACCACTTGTTTTAGTTGTAGATTCATGACTTTTTTTCTCATAAAATCGTGACTTTTTTAACGTGAAGTAGTGACTGTTTTCCCCTGAAGCCGTTCCTGAGATACGTCCTTGTGAAAACACTCAGCAGCTGCCCGTCAGTGGGCTGAAACAAACTGAAGACGTCCATAATTTAATGACTTTCTCTGAAATACGTTGATAAAGTGGAGATCTTCTATCTCTTCACCTCGGAGATGGAATCTCCATAACAATCACTTCCTCCAAAAACCATAATTGTCTTTATCTATTAAATGGCTAGATTGGTGGATTTTTGAATGAACTGTGGGTCTGAAATGTAAAACTGGACAAAAATGAACAAATGAAATGAAGCTGAAGTATTTTTTTTGGTTTAAAAAGCAGTAAAAGTTGATGCACATTTTAACTGTGTATCAGTCAGATGATTAACGAGCCACATGAGTCACTTGTCTGTAATCTGATTAACTTCTCTGCTCATCTCTGATTTACTGTCTCCCAGATGAGCTGAAGTCACTCTCTTGTAATAATTCATGTTTAATTGATCTGCAGCTGATCCAGCTTGATCAATCCAAGCTCAGAGACCTTTTTCTTCATTATCAAATGTCATTGTTTGAGTGGCGGCAGAAGATCAGACTCTGAGGATGGAGGACACTGGACCTGCAGACGTGTGCTTACCTGATTGGTGTGAACCGAGCCAGAAACAAGCCAGTTTAAAGCACCGCTAACAACAACTAACAACTAGCTAACAACTAACTGACTAACCAGGTACTGGCTGTTATTGATGTCCAGCAATGATGTATCAACACATGGTGTCAGCTTTTGTGGCTGCTGGTGTCCAGCAGCTACAGGTGTCCAGCAGCTACAGGTGTCCAGCATCTGCAGGTGTCCAGCAGCTACAGGTCTCCAGCAATGATGTATCAACACCAGGTGTCCAGCTATTGTGGCTGCGGGTGTCCAGCAGCTACAGCTATCCAGAAGCGGCAGGTGTCCAACATCTGCAGGTGTCCAGCAGTAATGTATAAACACCAGGTGTCCAGCTGCTGTGGCAGGTGTGTACAGGTGTTCAGCAGCTGCAGGTGTCTGGAAACTGCAAGTGTCCAGCAGCTACAGGTGTTCAGCAATGATGCATCAACACCGGGTGTTTTTATGTAAAGCACTTTGAGCTGCTCCTGTTGCATGAAAAGTGCTCTATAGATAAAGTCTGATTGATTGATTGATTGAACAGCAGGTGTCCAGCTGCTGCGGCTGCAGGTGTCCAGTAGCTACAGGTGTCTAGCAATGATGTATCAAAACCAGGTGTCCAGCTATTGTTGCTGCGGGTGTCCAGCAGCTACAGGTGTCCAGAAGCGGCAGGTGTCTGGAAGCTGCAGGTGTCCAACATCTGCAGGTGTACAGCAATTAATGTATAAACACCAGGTGTTCAGCAGCTGCAGGTGTCTGGAAACTGCAGGTGTCCAGCAGCTACAGGTGTTCAGCAATGATGCATCAACAGCAGGTGTCCAGCTGCTGCAGCTGCAGCTGATCAGCAGGACCACCAGGATCACCAGCTGACCTGGCTGCTACTCTTACATCCTGTGGAAGCAGTAAGGGGGTACTTGGGATTTCCCACTTATTTTTTGTTGTTGTTGTTTGTTTTCTAATACTAAGACCCCATCACTGTGTGGACTCTGGGTGACAGCCGGACCTGTGCAACCCAGTACATCTTCCGGGATCAGGAGCCAGTACGGGACCTGGGAGCAGAACTGGACCAGTATGGGCTCCACCCTGCATGAGTGAGTTCTTCTGGAGGTGATTCCTCTCAGCTGGGCGTCTCCTGCTGCTGCGTTGCATTAAAACTAAGCATCAGCCACCAGCTACGGCCCGGCAGGTAATCCAGCACGATGACGTCGCATGATTGACTGCTGAGGGCAGGGCTTCAACTGCCAGAGCAGTTTTGGTTTTATGACCATGATTGTGTTTGTGGGGACGCTTCAAGGAACTGCGGGATACAGTGTGCAGCTGTGTGACCTCTGTGCAGACACATCAGGGGGATGAACGGCTGCCCAGGGACCTTTGAGCAACGCTGGAGGGGTGCTGCTCATATGTCCTCTCTCCAATCATCCTCCATGGGAGGAGTCTCCTGAGAGGTGGGGGAGTAGTGATTGGCTGTCTGCCCCAGGCAATGATAACCTCGGTCGCTTGGCGAACGAGACGGGAAGATGGATGACATCCAAGTGGAGAAGACGAGTCAGACGGGTGAAGCTGCTGCTGTGATCTGATTCGCTGCTCGTCCAGTAAGGTGTTAGAGTCCCTCTGCTCACCTGAGTATGTCAACAACACGCCAGGGACATGTCCAGTGCTACGTCAAAAACATTTCAAAGATACATCAATGCCACATCAACAATATGTCAACTATATGTCAACTATACATCAATGCTACATCAACTATATGTAAACGATACATCAACGACAGGTCAACGATACATCAACTATAGGTCAAAGATTTGTCAACAATACATAAACTATATGGCAACTATATGTCAACTATATGTCAAGTATACATCAATGACAGGTCAACTATACATCAACTATATATCAACTATATGTCAACAATATTGCAACTTTATGTCAACTATACATCAATGATACATCAACTACATGTCAACGATTTATCAACTATGTCAACGATACATCAATGACACATCAACTATATGTCAATGATACATCAACTATATGTCGGCGATACATCAACTATATGTCAAAGATACATCAATGATACATCAACTATATGTCAACGGCACATCAACTATACGTCAACGGTACATCAACTATACGTCAACGGTACATCAACTATACGTCAATGATACATCAATGACACTATAACTGTATGTCAACGGTATATCAACTATGTGTCAATGATACATCAACTATATGTCAACGATACACCAATGATACATCAACTATATTTCAGCGGTACATCAACTATATGTCAACGATACACCAATGATACATCAACTATATTTCAGCTGTACATCAACTATATGTCAAAGATACATCAATGATACATCAACTATATGTCAACGGCACATCAACTATATGTCAACGGTACATCAACTATACGTCAACGGTACATCAACTATACGTCAACGGTACATCAACTATACGTCAATAATATATCAATGACACTATAACTGTATGTCAACAGAATATAAACTATGTGTCAATGATACATCAACTATATGTCAAAGATACATCAATGATACATCAACTATATGTCAACGGCACATCAACTATATGTCAATGGTACATCAACTATACGTCAACGGTACATCAACTATACGTCAATGATACATCAATGACACTATAACTGTATGTCAACGGTATATCAACTATGTGTCAATGATACATCAACTATATGTCAACGATACACCAATGATACATCAACTATATTTCAGCGGTACATCAACTATATGTCAACGGTACATCAACTATATGTCAATGATACATCAATGATACATTAACTATATGTTAGCGGTACATCAACTATATGTCAACGGTACATCAACTATACGTCAATGATACATCAATGACACATTAACTATATGTCAACGGTATATCAACTATATGTCAATGATACATCAACTATATGTCAATGATACATCAATGATACATTAACTATATGTCAGCGGTACATCAACTATATGTCAACGGTACATCAACTATACGTCAATGATACATCAATGACACTATAACTGTATGTCAACGGTATATCAACTATATGTCAATGATACAGCAACTAAATGTCAACGATACATCAACTATATGTCAATGGTACATCAACTATACGTCAACGGTACATCAACTATACGTCAATGATACATCAATGACACTATAACTGTATGTCAACGGTATATCAACTATGTGTCAATGATACATCAACTATATGTCAACGATACACCAATGATACATCAACTATATTTCAGCGGTACATCAACTATATGTCAATGATACATCAACTATATGTCAATGATACATCAATGGTACATCAACTATATGTCAACGGTACATCAACTATGTGTCAATGATACATCAACTATATGTCAACGATACACCAATGATACATCAACTATATGTCAACGGTACATCAACTTTATGTCAACGGTACATCAACTATATGTCAACGATACATCAATGATTCAAGATTCAAGATTCAAGTCTCTTTATTGTCATTATGCAAGCACAACAAAATTTTGCACGACTCCCAGCAGGCACACACATAGATATACACATAAAATACACGCATAAATAAATCACTCAGATAAATAAAAGAAAATATATACATATGCAAGATAAAAAAACAACATTCTTTGTAGATGGTATTTACAGATTGTACATGTTTATTTACAGAGAACTGGCTGTGCAGGGGTTGGTGGGAGAGGTGGGTGGGAATGAAAATGGGGAGATAAAGTGCAACTTGGTGCAAGTCCTGATTGTGACACAGAGGTGTGAATCTGTGATGGAGGTAGGTGTGTGTGTTTGAGGGGGTGATTGTGTGGCTGTGGGGGGAGAGACCATGTTGAGAGTTCTGTGGGGGGGTGGGTGTATGGTGGTTCACTGCAGGGGGGCTATGGCTTTCACAGCTCTGGGGAAGAAGCTGTCCCTGAGTCTTTTTGTTGTGGCTTTGATGTTTCTGTACCGCTTCCCTGATGGAAGTGGTACAAACAGTGCATTGCCCGGGTGGGTGGGATCGGCTGCCATGCGTCTGGCCCTCTTCTGGACTCGTGCAGTGTAGACTGAGTCCAGATCTGGTAGATGGCAGCCCACAATCCCCTGTGCAGTTCTCACCACCCGGGCTAGGTCCTTTTTGTCCTGTGATGTGCAGCTGCCGTACCACACTGTCACACTGAGACACAGGATGCTCTCAATGGTTGCTCTATAGAAGTTAATGAGCACCTGTGAAGAGAGTCCAGAGCGCTTCAGCTTCCTGAGGAAGAAGAGCCGTTGTTGGGCCTTCCTCACCAGGTGCGAAGTGTTCACAGACCAGGAGAGGTCAGAGGAAATATGGATGCCCAGGAACTTGATGCTGTCTACACGCTCCACTGCCTCTCCCTGTATGCAGAGAGGAGCGTGTTCAGTCTTCCTGGACCTCCTGTAATCCACAATGACCTCTTTCGTCTTGCTGGTGTTCAGGATGAGGTTATTCCTGCAACACCACTGTGTGAGCCTCTGGACCTCCTCTCTGTAGTGGGTCTCGTCGTTGTTGGATATGAGACCCACCACGGTGGTGTCATCCGCGAACTTCCACAACCATGTTTGTGGAGTGGATGGCAGAGCAGTCCTGTGTGAAGAGAGTGAAGAGTGCAGGGCTGAGCACACAACCCTGCGGTGTCCCGGTGTTGAGGATCAGTGGAGCAGAAGTGTACTTCCCTATCCTCACCAACTGGGGCCTGTTGGTGAGGAAGTCACTGATCCAGGAACAGAGTGATGGTGATAAACCCAGGTTGTGGAGCTTCAGGGCCAACACGTCCGGGAGAACGGTGTTAAAGGCTGAACTGAAGTCCACAAACAGCATCCTGACATAGGTGTTGGGATGCTGCAGGTGGGTCAGGGCTGTGTGAAGTGCTAGCGAGACAGCATCCTCCGTAGAACGGTTCTCCCTGTAGGCGAATTGCAGGCTGTCCAGGCCTGCAGGGATGACGTCCTTGATGTACTTTAGGAGGATCCGCTCGAAGCACTTCATGATGACTGGGGTCAGAGCAACAGGACGGTAGTCGTTGAGGCAGGTGATGTTCGTTTTCGTTAATGACACATTAACTATATGTCAACTATACATCAATGACACATTAACTATATGTCAACGGTACATCAACTATATGTCAACGATACATCAATGACACATTAACTATATGTCAACGGTATATCAACTATATGTCAACGGTACATCAACTATATGTCAACTATACATCAATGACACATTAACTATATGTCAACGGTATATTAACTATATGTCAATGATACATCAATGTTACATCAACTATATATCAATGATACATCAATGGTACATCAACTATATGTCAATGATACATCAACTTTATGTCAACGATACATCAATGATACATTAACTATATGTCAATGGTACATGACATATAGTTGAAGCAGAAAGCACGTAAAATGGAAAGGAGGTGGTACTCCTGTAAATCTGCGGACTCCCATCGTGCCTGGAAAGATAGTTTAATAGTCTACAAAAGAGCCCTACGCAGAGCTAGAATATCTTATTATTCATCATTAATAGAAGAGAACAAACATAACCCACGTTTTCTGTTCAGCACTGTAGCCAGGCTGACAGAGTCACAACTCTGTTGGTCCATGCATTCCTGCTACTCTCAGTAGTGAAGACTTTATGAGCTTTTTTAGCAGGAAAATAATCAAAATTAGAGATGAAATTGGCCAGGCACAACTGTTGGTGGCTGTGGACGTCCCTGCAGCTTCGTTGATTTCTTCCGTTTCTGATTTGACTCTGGACTGTTTGTCTCCTGTGGGCCTTTCTGAGTTGACCTCAACTATCAGTAAAACTAAACCATCTACATGCCTGTTGGATCCCATCTCAACTCGACTGCTCAAAGATGTTATTTCCTCTATTGGTATATCAATTTTGGATCAGATTAACCTATCTCTATGATTAGGATATGTACCACAGGTTTTTAAAGTTGCAGTTATAAAACCTTTGCTTAAGAAACCCTCTCTTGATCTGGACATTTTAGCAAACTATAGACCAATATCCAACTTTCCATTTATCCATTTATCCAACCTTCCATTTATAAAAAATAGTTGCTAGCCAATTAGGAGAACACCTGCATAGAACTCATCACAGCACAGAAACTGTGCTGATTAGAGTCTCCAACGACCTCCTCATGGCCTCAGACAATGGATTCGTTTCTGTCCTGGTTCTGATGGACCTCAGTGCTGCTTTTGATACTGCTGATCGTGGCCCTTTGCTGCATAGATTAGAGCACACTGTTGGAATTAAAGGGACAGCATTAGGCTGGTTTAAGTCATACCTGTCTGACAGGTTCCAGATCGTCCATGACCTTTCTTCTACATGGACCAGGGTCTGCTATGGCGTCCCACAGGGTTCAGTTCTGGGACCAATCCTTTTCATTTTATACATGCTTGCCCTAGGGAAAAATGATCCAGAGCCATGGCATAAACTTTCATTGCTACGCTGATGATACGCAGCTGTACTTATCTATGAACCCAGAGAAAACAAAACCTTTGGCCAAACTTCAAGGGTGTCTTAATGACATTAAGTCCTGGATGTCCTCTAACTTTTTGATTCTAAATTCAGATAAAACAGAGGTTATTGTCTTTGGTCCCAAACACCTGAGGAATTGATTAACTGGGTTTACGCTGGCTTCCAGCACAGCTGTGAAAAACCTTGGAATCATTTTTGATCAGGATATGTCATTTAAGCACCATATTAATCAGGTTTGTCAGACTGCCTTTTTTCATCTCTGAAGTATCTCCAAGATCAGGAGCATCCTCTCCCAGGGTGATGCTGAAAAATTAATCAATGCGTTTGTCAGTTCTATACTGGATTATTGTAATGCGTTGTTAGCAGGATCTCCGAAAAGCTCGCTGAACAGCCTCCAACTGATCCAGAACGCAGCAGCGAGGGTGCTGACTGGAATCCGCAAGCGAGATCACATCTCTCTCTCGTGTTAGCCTTCCCTCCACTGGCTTCCCGTGAAATTTAGAATTGAGTTTAAAATTCCACATCATTTTAAAACACCATATCAACTATATGTCAATGATACATCAACATATCAATGATATTTCAACTATATATGCCAACATTGATATGTCATTTATATTTCAATGCTAAATCATCAACGCCACATCAACTCTTGTCAACTTTACATTAACGCCACATCAACGATATGTCAATGACACCTCAAAGCCACATCAACTATATATTAGCCCTACGTCATCAATGCCACATCAACTATATTTCAACAATACGTCAATAACACATCAGCAATACGTGATGATAGGTCAGTGATACATCAACTTCACATCAACGATACATCAAGGACATGTCAACTGTACATGAATAATATGTCGGATCAACAATAAGACAACAACATGTCAATGACATGTCAACTTTGCATCAAAGATAAATCAACAATAGGTCAGACATGAACAATGCATCAATGACATGTCAATGATACATCACGGACATGTTTCATTTTCTATAATAAATCACTTGTGATTCTTTGCAAAGAAAGTAGTATTGGAGCATTGCTAGAACCCGGCAGGATGGATGTTTCAGTGTTTCAATGTTTTACTTCTGCTCTAAAGACCCTGGAAACCAGTTGGAGGTTCATGACGGGCCCCTGGACTGATGCTGGAGAACCCAGGTGACTGAGGTCAAAGTTATCATTCTGAACAGACTACAGACAAACTGGGCCATAAAGACGTGGGTTTACGGCTGCAGCGACTCATTAATCATTACTCAGAGGACCTGTGGAGGTAAAAGTTCAGAGCCTCGACCCGTCTGGGAGCTGAGCTGGGTCAGTGTGACCAGCGCCAGGTCACAGAGTTCATGGAGCAGAGGCCAGCGTCTGCACGTGCTCAGTGGGATCGAACAGACAAGCCTGAAATACCAGAGAAAACGCCAGAACACATAGTCATCGACTGGATGTTCTACAGCTCAAAAACTGGTCCAAACCTGGAACCAGGGCTAATACAAGTATGAAAGCAGTCAAAAACCAGAACCAAGAGTAGGACAAGTCTGAAATGAGTCAAAAACCGGAACCAGGAATTATAAGTCTGAAACTGGTCCAAAGCTGGAACCATGAATAATTCAAGACTGAAACCAGTCCAAAATTGAACTTAAATGTGCTAATAAAGTGTTAGCATCAGCATGCTAAAGCTAATGCTACAACATGGATCATGGTTCTTGATGCATCAGAGGAAAAATTAAAAATTTTGGGTTCCTGCAAAGAACGGAAATGGTAAATCTCCTGCAAATATTGACAGCTATTCTGAAGGTTTCCACTGACAAAGAATCTTACTGATAAACGTACGTAAATTAGTAGTTCCAGTAATTGTCCTGATCCAAGTCTCATCAGTGATTGATTGTAGAATGTTCCAGCTGTGTTCAGGAATCTCCTGTAGTGGATCTGAAGAAGGCTCTGACTGAAGACACTGTTGTGTAGAGGATGTTCAGGGTTGTCCATGATGTTCTTCATAAAAGCCTCCTTTGCAGCTCCAGAGGCTCAAGAACAGTCCTCCAGAAAGTTTGGAAATGGTTTTATAACTTTTTCCAGAGATGTGGGGAGCAAACAGTTGCTTATATAGTGTCATCACTTATGTCTTTCCTTGTTGGCATTGTGTTTCAGACAGGCCTTCTTTGTGGCTCGTGCTCCTGTCAGAGGTGCTGTGGTGGACGTGAAACAGGATCAACGTCCCAGCATTCATGTTTTTCCCTGGTTATGAAAGTTGAAGTAAATCAGCGGTGCTGCCAGCCTCCCTGCTGACGCTGTCATCCTCCAGCTGACTGATTCACCCGACAGACCGCTCGGTCAATCATGGCCGCCCTGACTCATTGCAGATATCTGGAGGTCTGACAGCTCTGAGATGCTTCCAGATTGACAGCTGTTGAAACATCCTCCTCCTCATCAGGATGAAGGTCTTTCATCTGAGTTCAGCAGAAACACTAAAAAAATCTTCTGAGCAGACATACCTGGTTTCAGATGGTAGGTGTGGCTTTGCTTCTTAGTTACCTATGCTAATAAAAGTAAAAAAAACGAATCGAAGAACAATAACGGTCGCTGGATACTTAAATTTGTCAAGATAATGGTGTTAGGTGGCTCACAGTTAGGATTTCAGATATACTGGAGGTTAACAAGAGCAAGAACAAAGAGACAACTACTCAGACACGGGGACGACCAATCAGACACAGAGACGACCAATCAGACAAAGAGACGACCAATCAGACAAAGAGACGACCAGTCAGACACAGAGACGACCAATCAGACACAGAGATGACGACTCAGATAGAGAGACGACCAATCAGACAAAGAGATGACCAATCAGACACAGAGACGACCAATCAGACACAGAGACGACCAATCAGACACAGAGATGGCCAATTGGACAGAGAGACGACCAATCAGACACAGAGACGACCACTCAGACACAGAAACGACCAATCAGACACAGAGACCACCAATCAGACACAGAGACGACAACTCAGATACAGAGACGACCAATCAGACACAGAGACGACCAATCAGACAAAGAGACGACCAATCAGACACAGAGATGACCAATCAGACACAGAGACAACCAATCAGACACAGAGACGACCAAACAGACACAGAGACGACCAAACAGACACAGAGACGACCAATCAGACACAGAGACGACCAATCAGACAAAGAGATGACCAATCAGACACAGAGACGACCAGTCAGACACAGAGACAACCAATCAGACACAGAGACGACCAAACAGACACAGAGACGACCAATCAGACACAGAGATGGCCAATTGGACAGAGAGACGACCAGTCAGACACAGAGACGACCAATCAGACACAGAGACGACCACTCAGACACAGAGAAACGACCAATCAGACACAGCGACCACCAATCAGACACAGAGACGACGACTCAGATACAGAGACGACCAATCAGACACAGAGACGACCAATCAGACACAGAGACGACCAATCAGACACAGAGACGACGACTCAGATAGAGAGACGACCAATCAGACACAGAGATGGCCAATCGGACAGAGAGACGACCAATCAGACACAGAGACAACCAATCAGACACAGAGACGACCAAACAGACACAGAGACGACCAATCAGACACAGAGATGGCCAATTGGACAGAGAGACGACCAGTCAGACACAGAGACGACCAATCAGACACAGAGACCACCAATCAGACACAGAGATGACGACTCAGATACAGAGACGACCAATCAGACACAGAGACGACCAATCAGACACAGAGACGACCAATCAGACACAGAGACGACGACTCAGATAGAGAGACGACCAATCAGACACAGAGATGGCCAATCGGACAGAGAGACGACCAATCAGACACAGAGACAACCAATCAGACACAGAGACGACCAAACAGACACAGAGACGACCAATCAGACACAGAGACGACCACTCAGACACAGAAACGACCAATCAGACACAGAGACCACCAATCAGACACAGAGACGACGACTCAGATACAGAGACGACCAATCAGACACAGAGACGACCAATCAGACACAGAGACGACCAATCAGACACAGAGACGACGACTCAGATAGAGAGACGACCAATCAGACACAGAGATGGCCAATCGGACAGAGAGACGACCAATCAGACACAGAGACAACCAATCAGACACAGAGACGACCAAACAGACACAGAGACGACCAATCAGACACAGAGACGACCAATCAGACAAAGAGACGACCAATCAGACACAGAGATGACCAATCAGACACAGAGACAACCAATCAGACACAGAGACGACCAAACAGACACAGAGACGACCAATCAGACACAGAGACGACCAATCAGACACAGAGACGACGACTCAGATAGAGAGACGACCAATCAGACACAGAGATGGCCAATCGGACAGAGAGACGACCAATCAGACACAGAGACAACCAATCAGACACAGAGACGACCAAACAGACACAGAGACGACCAATCAGACACAGAGACGACCAATCAGACACAGAGACGACGACTCAGATAGAGAGACGACCAATCAGACACAGAGACGACCAATAAGACAAAGAGACGACCAATCAGACACAGAGACGACCAATCAGACACAGAGAGGACCAGTCAGACAATCTAAAATCTGAGAACCAAAGTCCTGGATCAGAGAGGGAAAACTCAGAATCTGGATCTGGATCAGGATCTGGACCTGCAGTCGCAGCATGGCGCAGCCTTGCAGAAGTTTCTCCGGACCGCTGTCCCGTGGAGGCTGCTACGAGCCTGCGTTCAGCACGAACATTAATTTGGTTGTGCTGAACGTGTGCTCTTTCTGAAACAAAACTTTCATCATAAAAGACCTGATTTTAGACAGTAAGCTTGACATTTTATTATTCACTAAGACATGGCTTGGCACTGATGCGCCAGTTGTTCTCACCGAGGCCTGCCCAATTTATTTTTATTTTTTATTTTCGACTAGGGGAGGTAAAAGAGGAGGAGGAACTGCATCATTCATCATGACAACACTGAACCCAAATGAGGTTTCTTTTAACAATTACTCATCATTTGAATATCATTCCTTTGTTTTTAGCAGTCCCCTAATTCTGTGTCTTACAGTTTATAGACCTCCCCATCATTCCACCTCTTTTATGAGTGAATTCTATGAATTATTGTCAATTATAGACTCCACCTACAACAGAATTTTAAAAACTGGGGATTTTTATTTTGCAATTTGATATTAATTCCAATCCTCTATCCAGAGAATTTTTAAACCTTTTGACCTGTACGGATTTTAAGCAGCACGTCAACAGCCAACTCACAACAGAGGACACACCCTGGACCTAGTTATAACTCCTGGTCTGTCCACAGGTGTGTCCTCTGTTGTTGACCTGGCTGTGTCTGACCACTACTGTGTGTATTTTAACATCACCAGTTTTAGCCACCAGGAGGCGCCGGTGAGAACAGTGAGGAAAGGCTACCAAACTTCTGAAGAGGTTTTACAGCGCAATCCTGCTGAAATTTTACCTGAATCATGTGATTTTATTGTTGACAATTTTAATTCCAAATTAAAGACAACACTGGACTCAATGGCTCCACTTGTAACTGAAACCATAAGAACTAAACCCACACCTCTGTGGATAAATGACCACACTAAAAACTGAAAAGAAAATGCAGGAATGCTGAAAAGAGGTGGAGAAAAAATAAATTAACAGTTCATTATGAAATATTACGCAACCAGCTCAAAATCGACAATAATGCAGTAAAGAAGGCAAGAATATCCCATTTCTCAAAATTCCTCACAGACAATAAAAACAACCCTAAATTTCTTTTTCTAACCCTTTTAACCAACACCAATTTTAATAATCCTCCATGACACCAACAGACTTTCCAGACCACTTCAGAAGTAAAATCAATAATATCAGATCCAGTCTTTTACCTTATCAGAATGATACTTTAACACACCTGAACTGTTGCTCTTACCTGGAAACACTGGAGAGTTTTGTCCTGGTTGATGCAGGGACGCTTGGTCCAGTTTTCTCCCCAGTAAACCCAACAACCTGCCTTTTAGATCCAACCCCCCCATCACTGTTAAAAACATTTATGGATTCTTTGAGGAACAGATTTTAAATATAATAAATTACTCTCTCCAGATGGGTGTCTTCCCCACTGCCTTCAAAACAGCAGAAGAAGAGTCATCTAGACCCCAATAATTTTAATAATTACCAACCTGTATCCAACTTACCGTTTTTAAGTAAACTCTTAGAAAAACTGATTTTTTTTCCCAAGTAAATTATTTCTTAGTTAAAAATAATATTTTAGAGAAATTTCAGTCTGGTTTTAGGATGAACCACAGTTCAGAGACGGCCCTTTTAAAGATTTTAAACGACATCAGGTTTAATGCAGATCCACAAAAACTCTCAGTCTTGGTTCTACTAGATCTTTGCACCACCTTTGATACTGTGGACCATCACATTTTATTAAACAGACTCTGGTCGGCCTCTCTGGTACTGTTCTGGACTGGTTCAGCTCTGATCTCACAGATCCATGTTTCTTTGTCAGTATGGATACATGCTCCTCCAGAAGACATCAAATTAACTGTGGGGTGCCCCAAGGTTCAATCTGAGGCCCACTTCTTTTTAATCTGTATATGCTTCCCCTTGGGGACATCATCAGGAGACATCAGCTTCCACAGTTATGCAGATGATACACAGCTGGACATCGCCGTGTCTCCTGATGAATCAGGACCAGTTGATGATCTTTTTAATTGTATTTCAGATATCAAGAGATGGATGCAGAGAATTTCCTACCGCTCAACCAGGACAAAACTGAGGTCTTAGTTATTGGTCCTGAAGGCAAGAGAGAGAGACTGTCACTAAAACTACAAGATTTTAAACCTGCACAATGTATAAAGAACCTGGGCATCATTTCTGACTCTGAGCTTAATTTTATTCCTCACATCAAAAACGTAACAAAGATAGGTTTTTATCATGTTCAGAATATATCAAGAGTCGCCCGTTTCTCTCTCAGGCTAACACGGAGGTGCTGATGTCATTTAGACTACTGTAATGTCCTGCTCTCTGGTCTTCTCAAAAAGACCATTTCTTGTCTCCAACTACTCCAGAACTCAGCAGCTCTGCTGACGAAGACCAGGGGGCGGGAACACATTACACCAGTTCTGACATCACTGCACTGGCTCCCCGTGTGTTTCACGATCGATTTAAGGTTCTTTTATTAGACTTTAAATGTTTTAAATGTATTTATCTGACCTGCTTTTTTCATATCAACCCTCGTGGACCCTGAGGTCCTCTGGTTCTGGCCTTTAATCATCCCAGAGTTAGAACAGAAACCCACGGTGAGGCTGCATTCAGCCATTATGGTCCTGATCTGTGGACCAGCCTGGAGGAGAACATCAGGACCAAAGAGACTGTTGAGATGTTTAAAAGGAGGCTCCAGACTCATATTTTTAACCTGGCTTTGACCTCATTTCTGTTACTTTTGGTTCTTTTATTCTACTGTTAGGAGTCAGGAGGAGTCACATCTGTTAGGAGTCAAGAGGAGTTATGTTTATCTGTTAGGAGTCAGGAGGAGTCACGTCTGTTAGGAGTCAAGAGGAGTCACGTTTATCTGTTAGGAGTCCGAAGGAGCCATGTCTGTTAGGAGTCAGGAGGAGTGATGTCTGTTAGGCATCAGGAGGAGTCACGTTTATCTGTCAGGAGTCAGAAGAAGTCACATTTATCTGTCAGGAGTCAGGGGGAGTCACGTCTGTTAGGAGTCAGGAGGAGTCACGTCTGTTAAGAGTCAGGAGGAGTCACGTTTATCTGTTAGGAGTCAGGAGGAATCACGTCTGTTTGGAGTCAGGAGGAGTCATGTTTATCTGTTAGGCGTCACAAGGAGTCACGTTTATCTATCAGGAGTCAGGAGGAGTCAAGTCTGTCAGGAGTCAGGAGGAGTTATGTCTGTTAGGAGTCAGGAGGAGTCACGTATATCTGTTAGGAGTCAGAAGGAGTCATGTCTGTTAGGAGTCACGAGGAGTCACATCTGTTAGGATTTGGGAGGAGTCATGTCTGTCTGGCATCAGAAGGAGTCATGTTTATCTGTTAGGCGTCAGGAGGAGTAAAGTCTGTTAGGAGTCAGGAGGAGTCACATCTGTTAGGATTTGGGAGGAGTCATGTCTGTCTGGCATCAGAAGGAGTCACGTTTATCTGTTAGGAGTCAGGAGGAGTCATGTTGGTTAGGAGTCAGGAGGAGTCACGTTCTGTTAGGCGTCAGGAGGAGTCATGTTCATCTGTTAGGAGTCAGAAGGAGTCACATTTATCTGTTAGGTGTCAGGAGGAATCATGTCTGTTAGGAGTCAGGAGGAGTCACATCTGTTAGGAGTCAGAAGGAGTCATGTCTATCTGTTAGGAGTCAGGAGGAGTCTTGTCTGTTAGGAGTCAGGAGGAGTCATGTCTATCTGTTAGGAGTCAGGAGAGTCACATTTATCTGTTAGGAGTCAGGAGGAGTCTCGTCTGTTAGGAGTCAGGAGGAGTCTCGTCTGTTAGGAGTCAGGAGGAGTCTCGTCTGTTAGGAGTCAGAAGGAGTCACGTTCATCTGTTAGGAGTCAGGAGGAGTCGCGTTTATCTGTTAGGAGTCAGGAGGAGTCACGTTTATCTGTAAGGAGTCAGGAGGATATCATGTCTGTTAGGAGTCAGGAGGAGTCTCATCTGTTAGGAGTCAGGAGCAGTCATGTCTGTTAGGAGTCAGGAGGAGTCATGTCTGTTAGGAGTCAGGAGGAGTCTCGTCTGTTAGGAGTCAGGAGGAGTCTCGTCTGTTAGGAGTCAGGAGGAGTCTCGTCTGTTAGGAGTCAGGAGGCAGTCATGTCTGTTAGGAGTCAGGAGGAGTCATGTTTATCTGTTAGGAGTCAGGAGCAGTCATGTCTGTTAGGAGTCAGGAGGAGTCACGTCCTGTTAGGAGTCAGGAGGAGTCACGTTTATCTGTTAGGAGTCAGGAGCAGTCATGTCTGTTAGGAAGTCAGGAGGAGTCACTTCTGTTAGGAGTCAGGAGGAGTCACGTTTATCTGTTAGGAGTCAGGAGTCATGTCTGTTAGGAGTTAGAAGGAGTCATGTTTATCTGTTAGGAGTCAGGAGGAGTCACGTTTATCTGTTAGGAGTCAGGAGGAGTCACGTCTGTTAGGAGTTAGAAGGAGTCATGTTTATCTGTTAGGAGGAGTCATATTTATCTGTTAGGAGTCAGGAGGAGTCACGTTTATCTGTTAGGAGTCAGGAGGAGTCACGTCTGTTAGGAGTCAGGAGGAGTCACGTCTGTTAGGAGTCAGGAGGAGTCTCGTCTGTAGGAGTCAGGAGTCAAGTCTGAGAGTCAGGAGGAGTCACGTCTGTTAGGAGTCAGGAGGAGTCACGTCGGAGTTAGAGTCAGGAGGAGTCGTCTTAGGAGTCAGGAGGAGTCACGTCTGTTAGGAGTCAGGAGGAGTCTCGTCTGTTAGGAGTCAGGAGGAGTCATGTCTGTTAGGAGTCAGGAGGAGTCACGTCTGTTAGGAGTCAGGAGGAGTCACGTCTAGTTAGGAGTCAGGAGGAGTCACGTCTGTTAGGAGTCAGGAGGAGTCACGGTTAGGAGTCAGGAGGAGTCACGTCTGTTAGGAGTCAGGAGGAGTCACGTCTATTAGGAGTCAGGAGGAGTCACGTCTGTTAGGAGTCAGGAGGAGTCACGTCTGTTAGGAGTCAGGAGGAGTCACGTCTATTAGGAGTCAGGAGGAGTCTCGTCTGTTAGGAGTCAGGAGGAGTCACGTCTTTGTTAGGAGTCAGGAGGAGTCTCGTCTGTTAGGAGTCAGGAGGAGTCTCGTCTGTTAGGAGTCAGGAGGAGTCTCGTCTGTTAGGAGTCAGGAGGAGTCTCGTCTGTTAGGAGTCAGGAGGAGTCTCGTCTGTTAGGAGTCAGGAGGAGTAATCTTTGTTAGGAGTCAGGAGGAGTCACTCCAGTTGATGGTGATCTCCTACGGGCTGCAGGTGGATCCAGAACCACGGAACCATCAACACCAGTCCTCTGTCAGCCTCGGTGTCTCAGAAGTGGACTAATGCAGAGGTTCATGCGAACCAGATCCAGAACACATCTTCCAGATGTTTCTGCTGCGGCGCTGCCAGCTTCTCGGAGGAGGTGGACAAACAAATCTATCTTGGCGACGGAAGATGAGCTCATCTCTCATCTTTATGTCTCCCCCCATCTGGGATCGGGAAGGAGAGAACAAAGCATTGTGGGAAGAAGGAGTTAACGGAACCTGACGAGTAGGGAGACGGACCCCCCCCTCCCCCCATGTCCCAGTTGGTTATTTTTAATTAGATTTTAGTGAATCTGGGAACTTGTGATGGACTGGAGACCTGTCCAGCTGTCCAGGTGGATCCTTGTCCAGGTGGACCCCTGCCTTTAGACTTGAAGAGAGCTGGGATAGACTCTAGATGATGGATGGATGGATGGATGGATGGACCTTGGAACTACATCTGGCTTTTTGGTCTAAATTTATACAGGAAGTAAATCTGTGGTTCCCTCACCGACCACTCGGGGCTGCAGTTCCTCCAACCGACCGCTAGAGGCTGCAGTTCCTCCACCGACCGCTAGAGGCTGCAGTTCCTCTACTGACCACTAGAGGCTGCAGTTTCTCCACCGACCACTAGAGGCTTCAGTTCCCCCACCGACCACTAGAGGCTGCAGTTCCTCCACCGTCCACTAGAGGCTGCAGTTCCCCCACCGACCACTAGAGGCTGCAGTTCCTCTACCGACCACTAGAGGCTGCAGTTCCGCCACCGACCGATAGAGGCTGCAGTTCCGCCACCGACCACTAGAGGCTTCAGTTCCCCCATCGTCCACTAGAGGCTGCAGTTCCCCCACCGACCACTAGAGGCTGCAGTTCCCCCACCGACCACTAGAGGCTGCAGTTCCTTTACCGACCGCCAGAGGTTGCAGTTCCTCTACTAAAATTACACAATGTAATGTCCTAAAAATCACAATTTCCTTTCCTGACTCTGACCCAAAAACCAATGGGTTTCTACATGTCTGTCTCTGGAGACTGACACAGACGACCCTTACAGTGCTGAACAGGATGTAAAATGCTGATGTTTGAGGTAGCTGCTGCTCAGCATCAGTTTGCTGAGTTAGCATTGGTCCACTTAGAGTTAGCTGAGTTAGCATCGGCCCACCTGGAGTTAGCATCTGTTTATCTGGAGTTAGCTGAGTTAGCATCGGTCCACCTGGAGTTAGAATCAGTCCACCGACTGTTAGCCGAGTTAGCATCAGTTCCCCTGGAGTCAGCATCTGTACATCTGGAGTTACTTGAGTTAGCATCAGTTAATCTGGAGTTAGCTGAGTTAGCATAAATTCACCTGGAGTTAGCATCAGTCCACCTGGAGTTAGCTGAGTTAGCATCAGTCCACCTGGAGTTAGAATCAGTCCACCAACTGTTAGCCGAGTTAGCATCAGTACACCTGGAGTTAGCTGAGGTTAGCATCAGTCCACCTGGAGTTAGAATCCGTCCACCGACTGTTAGCCGAGTTAGCATCAGTTCACCTGAAGTTAGCATCAGTTCACCTGGAGTTAGCTGCATTAGCATCAGTCCACTTGGAGTTAGCTGAGTTAGCATCAGTCCACGTGGAGTTAGCATTAGTTCACCAACTGTTAGCCTGTTAAGCATCAGTTCACCTACTGTTAGTAGCTGGACTGCGTCCTAGTTCTAACTACTAACTAATGCAAACTTCTCTTTGTTTATGCTAACATTTCCTAATTAATGCTAACTTTTCTTTTAGCTCATGCTAACATCTATTTAATGCTAACTTGTAGTTCATGGTAACATTTTCTAGCTTATGCTTATTTCTCTTGTAGTTCATGCTCACATAGGGTTGCCAACCGTCCCTTGAAAAACAGAACCCTCCCCTATTTATAGACTTGTACTTTAGTTTATAAATAGGGGAGGGTTCCGTTTTTCAAGGGACGGTTGGCAACCCTATGCTCACATCTCCTAGCTAATACTAGCTCTTGTAGATCATGCTAACATCTACTTAATGCTTACTATTCTTTAAGTTTGTGCTAATATCTACTAAATACTATTTCTTTTGTAGTTCATCGTAACATCTTCTAGCTAATGCTCAATTCTCTTGTAGTTCATGCTAACAACTCCTAGCTAATGCTAACTTCTTTTGTAGTTAATGCTAATATCGCCTAGCTCATGCAAACAACTTTCTTAGCTCGTGCTAATATCTCCTAGCTAATGCTAACTTCATTTGTAGTACACACTAACTTCCCTGAAACTGCATCTACCAGCCAGTGGGAGTACATGGGATTGCCCATGAAAATTTGATTTCTCTGGTTTCATTATTGTATTGTATTGTATTGTCAATAAGAATGTGGTTCTGGAAGATAGTTTCTGAATGGCTTCCTCTTCTGCGGTGGTTGACCTCTGAACTCAGATAAAGAAGTTTATTCTTGGCCTCTGAGCTGGGAATTATGGGAAGGATGTGAGGAGAAGGTGGGAGTAGAAGTTGTGTCAAGCACCGATGTAGGAGACCTTCACTGACCTGCCTCAGTTTGGGAGGGCGTCGCCCACTCGACATCATCCCATCAATCATTCATCCCGTCTGGTTTTCAAGGTCAGTGGGTCGAGACGCTGATAAGATTTTATCATGGAACCGTGGCTCTTATCGGTCCACATGACACCACATGACTGCAGGTGAGCTCATGTTTCACCACAGACTGTAAGCGCTGTCAGTGTGACCACTGACACTAAAACCCACTGAGCTTCAGATTCAGCATCCAGAACAACCCAAAACAAGAACCCAAAACAAGAAGCCAAAACAAACGACAACACTTTGAGCCCTTAGAAACATCAACATAAAACGTTATGTAACTAACATGTGGAGAATGCTAAAGGTCTCGTCGCAGTGTTAGCTGTAGAATTCTAAAGTTCTCACCAAAGTGAAAGCTTTAGGATGCTAAAGGTCTCATCACAGTGATGGCTTTTGAATACCAAAGGTCTCGTCGCAGTGATAACTTTAGAATGCTAAAGGCCTCGTCGCAGTGTTAGCTTTAGAATGCTAAAGGTCAAATTGAAGTGACAGCTTTAGAATGCTAAAGGTCTCCCCAAAGTGATACCTTTAAGATGCTAAAGGTCTTGTCGCATAGTGATAGCTTTAGGATGCTAAAGGTCTCGTCGCAGTGATACTTTTAGGATGCTAAAGGTCTCATCAGGGTATAGCTTTAGAATGCTAAAGGTCTTGTCGCAGAGATAGCTTTAGAATGCTAAAGGTTTCGCTGCAGTGTTAGCTTTAGAATGCTAAAAGTCTCATCACAGTGTTAGCTGTAGAATGCTAAAGATCTCACCAAAGTGATAGGTTTAGGATGCTAAAGGTCTCGTCACAGTGATAGCTTTCGAATACCAAAGGTCTCGTCACAGTGATAACTTTAAAATGCTAAAGGCCTCCTCGCAGTGTTAGCTTTAGAATGCTAAAAGTCTCATCGCAGTGTTAGCTTAAGAATGCTTAAGGTCTCGCCAAAGTGATACCTTTAGGATGCTAAAGGTCTCTTTGCAGTGATAACTTTAGAATGCTAAAGGTCCCGTTGCAGTGTTAGCTGTAGAATGCTAAAGGTCTCATCGAAGTGATAGCTTTAGAATGCTAAAGGTCTCGTTGAGGTGTTAGCTTTAGAATGCTAAAGGTCTCACCAAAGTGATACCTTTAAGATGCTAAAGGCCTTGTCGCAGTGATAGCTTTAGGATGCTAAAGGTCTCGTCGCAGTGATACTTTTAGGATGCTAAAGGTCTCATCGAAGTGACAGCTTTAGAATGCTAAAGGTTTTGTCGCAGAGATAGCTTTAGAATGCTAAAGGTTTCGTCGCAGTGTTAGCTTTAGAATGCTAAAAAGTCTCATTGCAGTGTTAGCTGTAGAATGCTAAAGATCTCACCAAATAGCTTTAGAATGCTAAATCAGAATCAGAAATCAGAAATCAGAAAATCAGAAAAAAAGTCTCATTGCAGTGTTAGCTGTAGAATGCTAAAGATCTCACCAAAGTGATAGCTTTAGGATGCTAAAGGTCTCGTCACAGTGATAGCTTTCGAATGCCAAAGGCCTCGTCACAGTGTTAGCTTTAGAATGCTAAAGGTCTCATTGAAGTGACAGCTTTAGAATGCTAAAAGTCTCATCGCAGTGTTAGCTTTAGAATGCTAAATGTCTCATAGAAGTGACAGCTTTAGAATGCTAAAGGTTTCGTCGCAGTGTTAGCTTTAGAATGCTAAAGGTCTCATCGAAGTGATAGTTTTAGAATGCTAAAGGTCTCATCACAGTGATAGCTTTCGAATACCAAAGGTCACTTTGCAGTGATAACTTTAAAATGCTAAAGGTCCCGTTGCAGTGTTAGCTGTAGAATGCTAAAGGTCTCATCGAAGTGATAGCTTTAGAATGCTAAAGGTCTCGTTGAGGTGTTAGCTTTAGAATGCTAAAGGTCTCGCCAAAGCGATACCTTTAGGATGCTAAAGGTCTTGTCGCAGTGATAGCTTTAGGATGCTAAAGGTCTCGTCGCAGTGATACTTTTAGGATGCTCAAGGTCTCATCGAAGTGACAGCTTTAGAATGCTAAAGATCTTGTCGCAGAGATAGCTTTAGAATGCTAAAGGTTTCGTCGCAGTGTTAGCTTTAGAATGCTAAAAAGTCTCATTGCAGTGTTAGCTGTAGAATGCTAAAGATCTCACCAAAGTGATAGCTTTAGGATGCTAAAGGTCTCGTCACAGTGATAGCTTTCGAATGCCAAAGGCCTCGTCACAGTGTTAGCTTTAGAATGCTAAAGGTCTCATTGAAGTGACAGCTTTAGAATGCTAAAAGTCTCATCGCAGTGTTAACTTTAGAATGCTAAAGGTCTCACCAAAGTGATACCTTTAGGATGCTAAAGGTCTCGTCGCAGTGATAGCTTTAGAATGCTAAAGGTCTTGTTGTAGTGACAGCATATAGCGAGTTACAGATTGTGATAAAATCCACCTTCTGGATCAGATCCGGATCAAAAAAAAAAAAAAAGTCTTTGAAAGTTGATAGGTTCCCATTGTCATCCCTGAATCGAATTTTATGAGTTTGGGCAATAATTTACAGCGATATTGAGAAACGAAATTTTCGGCCCCATTGACTGCAATGTTATTGAAAATTTGAAAGAGATCCAGAATCCAGGATTTCTTCCGGATCACACCCAAAATGAAATCAGTTCTTCCTTTTCACATTTCTGACAACTCCTGAAAATTTCATCAAAATCCATCCATAACTTTTTGAGTTATCTAGAACACAGACAGACAGACAACAGACCTCCTTGGCGGAGGTAAATATTAGTGTCAGAATGCTGATCATGAGACAGTGCTAGCTGTAGTATGCTAAACCGCATGGTATAGTGTTTGATATGTTAGCTTTAACATGCTAAAGCTATGTAGCATCGGAATGCTTTTTTAGATTGTTAGCGTTAGCATAGCAAAGCCCATTTAGGGTACTAGCTTTAGGCTAAGACTTTTGGAAGTCTTGTCTGCATCTTCAGGTCTAGACACAGAACAGGGTCTTAGACTGGGACTGGAACCTGAGACCTCTGCAGGACTCTAGTCTCTGTGTCTAATCTGTGGGGGGGAATGTGGGCGGGGTGGACCGGCACCAGCAGGAGTCAGACAGAGCCACACCTGACAAACAGTCCACGCCCACCCAGGTGAGCTCAGATGGGCCCGTCCCAGTCTGCTCAGACCTCGTCAGCAGACCAGAGGCGACCCGGCCTGGTTTATAGCTGGATTTAACTAAAGCTGAGGCTCACCTCAGGGGCCGGAGGCTCCCCCACCAGACACACCTGTCTGGACAGGTGAGAGGCGGAGCTCGCTGACATGAAGCCAGCAGTGATCTCCAGGGAACAGCAGCCAGATGAAGTCCAGCTGGGACATCAGAACCGTTCAGGTCCAAGACTTCAAGCATCACTGAACCACAACTCTGAAATGACCACCTCTCAGATTTCCCTCCCCTTCTAGAACACCGGAGTGACCAGTGACGACCCCTGACCCCAACTCCTGGACTCCAGAGACATGAGCGCTGGTGTAGCGCCGCCTGCTGGCCAACGACCTCCAGCACGCCTCAAACTGGAGCCAGAGACAGAAACCCGTCCACAACCAGCACAGCTGCAGCTCTGCAACTGGTATTCAGCTGGTGGTGACTGCTGTGGAGATGGACCAGTGGGACCAACCTGTTTCTGCTCATTTACTAATGTTTTCACTTTCATCAGGAATTATATTCAAAAGAAAGATGAAAAACTGTTCAAATGAAACAAGAAAACAATTAAATCAGAACTTCAGAAATATCTGGTGGAAGGTGAAGCAGAGAAGCAAACGTGTGTCCCGTGATGGGTGAAATGAGGAAACTCCACGTACCAGAAGAAGAGATGTTTTAATGAGGCCGTTCTGATTGTGGGACCTGCAGCTACAAACCGCTGCAGCGTTTAAAAAACCTCTCCACACTGGAGAACTGAAACATTTATCTGGAAGCATTTCTGAAAATAACAGACCAAAACATTTCCTAACAGTGAGTGCAGAACCAAAGCAGGAAGCAGATGATTTCAAAACATGAAACTGCCACCTCAGGTACGACAGGGTCCCTTCTCATGTGGACCGGTCGGGTCGCCCCCGGAGACAGGCACCGCACCACACAGGGTCGTACACGTCGATTGTCCTCGTCGAGCTGAACTTCAGTCATGGCGTCAGGAGACTCCAGTAGGCCACGCCCACACGTCTGATTGGCCCAGAACCTCCGGACAGATTGTCCCATCAAAACTCTTTGAATGACGTTCCATCTGAGTACGAGGACAAAGCGTCCCAGGTTGGAACACCAGCCTCAGGTGAGCGGGAACCTTTGATCTGAGAACAGGACAGGAGAGAACAGAGATCCTGCTCCTGCTCCTAGCGTAGCCTCCAAACCTCCGAGCCCTAACCCTAACCTCCGAGCCCTAACCTCTGAGCCCTAACCTCCTAGCCCCTAACCCTAACCTCCTAGCCCCTAAACCTAACCTCCTAGCCCCTAGCCCCTAGCCTCCTAGCCCCTAACCCTAACCTCCTAGCCCCTAGCCCTAACCTCCTAGCCCTAACCCCTAACCCCTAACCTCCTAACCCCCTACCCCTAACCCTCCCTACCCTAACCTCCTAGCCCCTAACCCTAACCTCCTAACCCCCTAGCCCCTAACCCTGACCTCCTAACCCCTAACCCTAACCTCCTAGCCCCTAACCCTAACCTCCTAACCCCTAACACCCTAACCTCCTAGCCCTAACCCTAACCTCCTAATCCCTAAGCTCTGAACCCTAACCCTTCTGGGAACGCCCATGGACTTGATTGGCAGCTCACTTTTTAACAGATTGTCCGATCAAATGTTTTTAAGAAAGTTGCATCAGCTTGGTCAGCAGAGGAAGTAGGCCCAGTTCAGGTAAACTGGTCTAAGTTCCTCCTATGGGTGTGTCCTTTCTGACAATGGTGTGAGATGGGGAGACTGGAGGGGTTTGGTTCCTTTTAAGTATTCATGGGAACTATCCTACATTTAGGCCTCAGATCGGTTCATCTGCTGTGACGTCCGTCTGTCCCAGACTTGGTGACCATGAAACAAAATAAAAATATTTAAATACTAATTAAACTGCCTCTTATTTTCAGCTTCTTGTGGACCCCAGTTTTCCTGCTTTTCCTTAAATAATCAAGTCCCTCTTTTACTGTTTCCAGAAAACAGCGTGAAAGTTTTAACAGCGGGAACGGGCATGTCTGATGGAATGCTGGGCCACGCCCCCGAATCTGACCAGAATCGAACTAACAAATTGTTCCATCAAACTCCTCCTGCTACGCTTTCATTAGAAAAGACAGCAGAGGAAGTTTAGCGCAGGACTGGTCAAAGTTGGTCCTTGAGGGCCACCGTCCTGCAGGTTTCCCTGCTTTAACCTCTGCGGGGACTGGTGAACCCTGAAAACTGACCCTAATTACTGGCTGTGATCATCTCGTCATCAAGGTCAGCACATGTCTGTTAATGACACGGATACTGGTATCAGGGTGTGAAGAAGGAGGGAAACGTCTAGAACAGCTCCCTCCAGAACCCACTTTGGACATCCCTGATTTAGTGAATTCAGATTAGCTCGTCTGATTTTTAGCTTTCTGAAAACGGTGAGAACCATCAACGGTGGGGAACCCGTCAATGGGGTGAAAGGGTCAACGGTGGGGAACCCGTCAATGGGGTGAAAGGGTCAACGGTGGGGAACCCGTCAGCGGTGGGGAACCCGTCAACGGGGTGAAAGGGTCAACAGTGGGGAACCCATCAATGGTGGCGAACTCGTCAACGGGGGGGGAACCCGTCAACGGTGGGGAACTCGTCAACGGGGGGGAACCTGGAGGATTTTGTTTCGTTTGACCGCTTGGAAACAATCCCATGAAAAGGGTTTTTGTTCTAGTTTCTTCATCAGACTTGAGACGTGAAGCTCGTCTGCTTTGTCGCGCCACCTAGAGGCCGACTGAGATCGTCTCAGCATCGAGGAACCTTAAAGCCGAGTTTGGTCGACGTACAAAAGTGTCATTTGGCTGCAGGAAAACTTGTCAAAAACTACAATGACAGAAACAACAATAATTACGACAATAACAATAATAACAATGTTAGAAAAACAGCAGAGTTCCATAAGCTTCGCTGCTTGGATACCTGATAAAAACCTCACATTAAAGGACAATCCTGTCATTTTCCTGCTTTGGCACGCATGCCCGACTGAAACGGGTCTGGACTCAGCAGAGTCCCAGTTCTACGTCCTGGTTTTCAGTTTCTGGTGTGAAAGCCCGCCCCAAAACAGAAGCAAAGAAACAGCAGAACTGTCCTTTAAACGCCAACATGTAGTGACTTTAGTTAGAAAAGCAAACCCAACAAGCACAAAAAAGAAGGAAAAGAGGCCGCAGAGTTCAGCCGAGGAAACGACGATCACGTGACCGGTCTGAGTCACGGATCCTCCAAGTTTAAAAAGACATTCCAGAAGTTTCCAGAAGTGTTCGTCAGGTAAAAAGGTCATTTCCCATCATCAGTAACGACTAACGCAGAAGAAAACCAGTGAAGAAGCAGCTCGTTTCCAGGAGTCTCAGTGGCCCCGCCCCCTGGTCTCATTGGCCGCTGCTGCTGTTGGGGGCGGGGCTGGAGCCCTCGGCGGCAGCGGTGGGCGGCTGCACGTTGTCGGCCAGGTTGTGGGCGTGCTCCAGAAAGAGGTCTTTGAGCACGCTCAGTTCCTTGCTGAGCAGCTTGATCTTGGCCTCCAGGCGCTCGTTCTCCTCCTTGAGCTCGTTGACGCGCTGCTGCGTGTCCAGCGCCTTCTGCTTGCTGCGCATGCGGCTCTTCTTCACCGCCAGGTTGTTGCGCTCGCGCCGCTGCCGGTACTCCTCGCTGTCCTTGTCCGCGGGGGGCTTCTTCATCTTGCTGGGGGGCGGGGCCTTGCCGCCACTGGCGGTGGAGTTGGCGGGGACGAGTTGGGGAACCTGTTGCAGTCCGCCGACGGGCGCCGGCAGGGACGAGGACGCGGTGGCGTGGGCCTGGCTCTGGATGACGCTCACGCCGTTGTGGTCTGATGCGGTGAGTTTCGGCTGTGACGGCCGGCTCATTTGGATCCGCTGCCTCCAGGAGCAGAACTCTGAGCCTCCGCAGGTCCAGGTGAAACAGAAACAGGAGCCTGCAGAGAGACAGAACCGGGTCAGAGACCAGACAACCACTGTCCACTAGGGACGTAACCAGATGGAAAATCTGATATCTCGATTATAGTGATCAAATTATCACTGTTTACGATATTATCTCGGTATTCTTCATTGCTGTACAAATGTCCAAAACACACATTTAAATAATTTCACACAATCTTGTGATTTTCTTGTCATACTAAAACATCAGAAGAATTTTATCAAAATGAAACTTTTACATTAAAAGGGCAAACAACTGGCACAGAAAGAGGTTTCATTTTAAATTAACAAAAAATATAATAGGAACAAAGCTTATTTCTTTGGTGCAAATTTAAATAAACACTTTAACAACCATAGTGGGTCAAAATATGCAAACAATTATCAGGAACAAAAATTATAGTGAAGTTCAAATGAGATAAACTTTGGACTTTAAGATAAACCTTAAAAACGTATAAATGTGTAAATAAAGAAACAGTTGTTTAGGAGCCAAATATGTTGTTATGAATTGTACTTACTCTGTGTGTCTGTGGGTGTTGCTGTGTTGTTACCTGAGAGTCAGGTATAAAGGTAGCTGCCTGCTATTGGTTAGGTGTTTTTGACCGCTGTCTTGCTAACTGCCGGCGTTATGGTTGTCGGATCAGTTAATGGAATAAATTAATATTTTAACTGCATCAGAAGAACGTCGTTGTGGTCCTTTTTCGATCAACACGCAACGGCTAATGTTTACGAAATGCGAGTTAGCGAAGCGCGTCGACCAGGTTACTCTTGGTGAAACATCTCAGTAGCTTGAAGCATTAGCCTTAGCTCCTTCAAGTTGCTTCTACAAATCACAATAAAATGTAAACAGGTGCTCTGCAGACAGGATAACTGTCCTCCACCAGTTGTGCCTCTGGATTATTAAAATAAATAAAAATAAATAAATAAATATGCCCAGACCTCAGATTTCGTCATTTTAGTGGGTTGGTAAATGTCCTGTGTGCTATCACCACTTTCCACCTTGCTAACGTTACGATGCCGATGTTACAAGCTACAATTCACGTGAGACACAGTCGCGAGTCGCTCGCAGACTTGAATGAGGCTGATATTACACATCCTGGTAACCGATAACTCATGACAACTCATAACAATGTTAATGAGATGGAGTCAAACTTAAACGGTAATAGTTATCGCTTAAAATTTAACCGCGCTTTACCGTAAAACCGATAACCGTTCCACCCCTACTGTCCACCATCTCCCCGAAAACCAACAACTGATGCGTGATCAGGTTTCCACCTGTGATCAGAAACACACCTGTGCACCTGGAGGAACATCTTCCTTCAGGTCAGAAAAAGACACAGAACCTTATTCTGCTGTCTGACATGAACTCAGACTAAACTGTTCTGGTTCAGCTCAGTCAGGATCATTTCTGAAGGTCAGAATAATGACAATTACAGATTTATTCCTTCACAGTCAGAAGTTTTCATCCACTCAGATCATTAACCCTTTAAACAGTCTGATGATGTCACGGCTCTGGAAGCTTCTGATTGGTTCATTAACAACATCTGAGTTAACTGGAGTCTCATCTGTGGATGTATTTAAACACATCACTGATTCCTGCTGTGACATCATGATAAAATCTAAAGAAACCAGCTAAGATATCAGGTAGAGAACTGTGGAACCTCCACCAGTCTGGTTCATCCTGGTCCAGTTTCCAGATGTCTGAAGGAGCCACGTTCATCTGATCCAACAGTTCTCCACCAGTAGAACCACCATGGGAACGTCCACCATCATCGTCCTCAGGAAGGAGACGGTTCTGAGTCCCAGAGAAGTGGACCTGGATCAACCCCAGAACAGAAGCTGAACAGCTGCTGCTGAAGCTGGTCAGAGAAACCAGTCCTGGACCAACATGGACTGAAGGACCACTCAGCCAGGAAGAAGACATTACTCCAGAAGAGACAGATTACAGTTTCTGGAGACATGTCCTGGTCTGATGGAACTAAAACTGAACTGTTTGGACATGATGACCATCATTACATCTGGAGGAGAAAGACCTGAGAACACCGTCCAACTGTGGAGCACGGGGGTGGCAGCATCATGATGTGGGGGGGTTTAGCTGCAGGAGGGACTGGTGGACTTCACTGAGTAGATGACAACACAAGGAAAGAACATTCTGGAAAAATACTGAAGTAGCATCTTGTTAATTACATTTTAACTATTTTTTAATCTCATTTATACTTTTTTCATCTTCCTTATTTATATTTTCTTTCTTTATTATATTTTATTTCTCCACCTTCCTTACATCTGTCCATCTTTAAATCTTCCCATTTATGTTTTCTAAGTAACACATTATTGTTTCATCTTCCTATTTTTCCCATCTTCCTTAATATTTCTTGTTATTTTTTTTTTTTATCTTTTTTTCGTATTTGTTTATTTAAATGGAATTAGTTTTTTACTGTTATTTTTTTAAACATATTTATTAATTTACAGCCCATTAAATCATTTTCCGTCTCATTTGTTCTCTCATTCCTTGGCCTTTATTTATTTTTGTTTATTTATCCGGACATTTCTCATTTGTTTGTCTTAATTATCTGTTTCGTGTCCCGCCTTTGTCGGTAACCAAGGCCACGGTTGTCACGGGCTGTAATTCAGCGGCTGCTCGGCTCTGATTGGTCGGCGCGTTGCCATGCAGCCCCGGCAGCCAGTCAGCTGTGCGGAGCGGAAATGGCTCCGGGTGGAAACGGCGGCTGTTGCCCGCTGTTGCATCATCGCCGTCATCATGATCGGATCTCTTTGTACCGACGCAGAGGGGAACTCCGGGGCAGAGCGGGGCTCCTCACAAACACCACTTTTCAGGGGTCCCAGTCAAGTCCAACAAAAGCAGACACAAACTAAAAACACCGAACTTATGCTCCGAACACCACTCAAATCCAAAAGTTGATCACTTCCGGCACTTTGACGACGTTACGAATCAGCCGACAGGTCGCTGAGCGCTAAAACGCCGAGATACCCGCGTCCCGTCAGGAGCGTGAAGTTAGAGGAGCCAGAGGGAGCTGAAACCGTCCTTTAATCACAACCGGAAGCCACATTTCTGGTGACTTAAATAGCTTAGCCGTTAGCTCCGCCGCCAACCAGCCGCCGCCTCGCTGATTCCTTTCGCTTTAAAAGCTGAAACGCGGCTTACCTTCAGCGGCCGCTCCTGGGGTCGACGTCCGCCGAACCAGAGCGGGTTGAGGTTTGCAAAAGTCGTCTTTAATCCCGTCCGCGCGCCGCTCTGACTGTTTTTGTTTGGGACATGGACAGCAGCCGATTGCGAAATCTCCTTTACCTTGTTCGGTAATGTCCGGAACCAGCCAATCACAGGCGAGAGGGCGGGAACAGGGCCGACCTGCCGGACCAATCACAGCTGAATGCTCCACGCAGTGACGCAATGCTCCAGCATGACGGACGTGTCTTGGGACCAATGGGACGCGAATATTTTTTTTGTTTTGTTTATGTAATATGAGGTCGGTGAGACGGGTTCAGAAGTGAACGACGTCATAGGTGGACGACCGGGTTCGGTCTGTCTGGAACCAAGCCGCCGGTAGCGGCTCTGTGGCCTCCCGGGCCTGAAAAGCAGCCCATAAATGTGTAAAGGTGAGCTGTTACATCAGACAGGAAGACAACAGCTGTCCTTGGATTTTCAAAACAATGGTCCAGTCAGTGGCCTCCTGGGTCCAGTGTGGGCCCTCCTGGGTCCAGTCGGGGGCCTTCTGGGTCCAGTTATGGCCCTCCTGGGTCCAGTCGGGGGCCCTCCTGGGTCCAGTCAGGAACCTCCTGGGTCCAGTGATGGCACTCCTGGGTCCAGTCGGGGGCCTTCTGGGTCCAGTGATGGCCCTCCTGGGTCCAGTCGGGGGCCCTCCTGGGTCAAGTCAGGAACCTCCTGGGTCCAGTCAGGAACCTTCTGGGTCCAGTGATGGCCCTCCTGGGTCAAGTCGGGGGCCTCCTGGGTCCAGTCAGGAACCTCCTGGGTCCAGAGAGGGCCCTCCTGGGTCCAGTCGGGGGCCCTCCTGGGTCCAGTCGGGGGCCTTCTGGGTCCAGTCGGGGCCCTCCTGGGTCCAGTGGGGGCCCTCCTGGTCCAGTCTGGGCCAGTGATGCCCTCCTGGGTCCATCGGGGGGGGCCCAGTCAGGAACCTCCTGGTCCAGCCCTCCTGGGTCCAGTCGGGGGCCTTCTGGGTCCAGTGATGGCCCTCCTGGGTCCAGTCGGGGGCCCTCCTGGGTCCAGTCAGGAACCTCCTGGGTCCATGGCCCTCCTGGGTCCAGTCGGGGGCCTTCTGGGTCCAGTGATGGCCCTCCTGGGTCCAGTCGGGGGCCTCCTGGGTCCAGTGATGGCCCTCCTGGGTCCAGTCGGGGGCCCTCCTGGGTCCAGTCAGGAACCTCCTGGGTCTGGGTCCAGAACCTGGGGCCCCAGTCCTGGGTCCAGTGATGGCCCTCCTGGGTCCAGTCGGGGGCCCTCCTGGGTCCAGTGATGGCCCTCCTGGGTCCAGTCGGGGGCCTTCTGGGTCCTGATGGTCCTGTCTGGCCGTCTGGTCCAGTGGGCCATGGCCCTCCTGGGTGGGCCTCGATGGCCCTCCTGGTCCAGGGCTCCTGGGTCCAGTCAGGAACCTCCTGGGTCCAGTAAGGGACCTCCTGGGTCCAGTCGGGGGCCCTCCTGGGTCAGTGAGGGCCCCCCTGGGCCATCTGGGTCCATGGCCCTCCTGGGTCAGTCAGGGGGGCCCTCCTGGGTCCGGGTCCTGGGTCCAGGGGGCCCTCCTGGGTCCAGTCAGGTCCTGGGTCCAGTCAGGGCCTTCTCTGGGTCCAGTGATGGCCCCTGGGTCCGGGGGTCCAGTGGGCTCCCTGGGCCCTCCTGGGTCCAGTGGTCCAGTGATGGCCCTCCTGGTCCAGTGGGGGGTCCAGTCTGGGCCTCCTGGGTCCAGTGGGGGCCCCCTGGGTCCAGTCCTGGGCCATCCTGGGTCCACCTCCGGGTCCAGTCGGGGGACCTCCTGGTCAGGAACCTCCTCCTGGGTCCAGTCGGGGGCCCTCCTGGGTCCAGTGATGGCCCCCCTGGGTCCAGTCGGGGGCCTTCTGGGTCCAGTGTCCCCTGAGCTCTGAAAACTGCCCTGAACGACTGTTGAAACAGTTTTTGACCAAAAACTTGTCCAGGTCCAGAGGAGTGAGCCTCATTCTTCTCTTTGCCCGTCTATTTTATATTTTAGTCCTTGATTTTTCCATCTTCTTAGTTGCTTACTCGTTTATTTGCGCTCTGAATAAATCATTTACTTTTCCATCTTCCATATACATTTATATTTCATTTATAATCTTCCTGATTCTTTTGTCATTCAGAATTGTTTTAAATTAATTTATTTGTCCATCTCACCTTCTAATTAGCTTCCATTTTACGTACTTATTTTTAAATGTATTTTTTCACTTTCCTTTATTATCCATCTACATTTTCTCTTTTATTAATTTATTTTTTCATCTTCGCTATTTATTTTATTTTTCTTATTTCATTTTATTTATTTTCATCTTCCTCATTGATTTATTTTCTTTTTTCATTTTCCCTTTTGTTTATTCATTTGGTCTTTGATTTTCTTGATTTCTTTTCCATCTTATTTCTTTCTTTATTTCTATTTTCATGTTGTTTCTCTTTCATCTTCCGTGTTTCTTAATTATAAACGGATGTAAACATTTTATTTTATAATTTGTATTGTTTATTTCTGGTGGAGATGGTGTTACGCTCAGCCATGATGATGTCATCTCCATGTGGTTCAGAGTTCATCCCAGTCTGGAGCCTCTAAACTCCTCCAGAGGTTCTTCCTCTTCCTGTGACCTCCTCCTCACAGTCCTCCTGGTCTCAGGTTTCCTCTGGATGATGGTTTATAGGTGGAGGAGATGAACCAGATGACCTGTCTTGACCAGAGCAGGTTCTCCAGGTGGAAACCATCAGGAACATCCAGGAACCAGCTGGGTTGTTGTGTCTGTAGCTTAGCAACAGCAGAGCTGATGATGTCACAGTCAGCGTGGTCGTGCACCTGTTTCAAATGCTATCAGTCCACTCAAAGGGAATTAGTCAGGTGTAATCAGAGCCTTGAACGGTGCGAGTAGCTGCATACTGTCGACCCGGTAGGTGTTTGTCATTATTCCGTGGGTCGATAATGGCTCTTCTGTGTCTAAATACCAGCTACTGCTATTGGAAACGAAACTTAAGATCAGTAGGTGTTTTGTCACCGTCCTGTCGCCCGCCACCTCTCCACGTCCGCGCCGGAGCGCGCCTGGGTGCCAGTGCTCGGATCCCGGATCATCGACCCGATCCGCACCTCCGGCGCCGCTGACCCTCCCGTCCACGCAGCCTCCGGGGAAGTGAGCGCACGTTACCTCTGAATGAAATAAACAAAAATCTATTTACGTGAAACACGCGTGAGGGTCTCATTTCTTAACGATCGTCACCCATCATGGTCTCCAGCTGATGGAGGGATGGAAACTGTCTCTACATCACTGGGTGACCTCTGTAGATGATGAAGGAGGGAAGAGCTGCTTTAACCAGGATGAAACATGATAAAAAACCAAAAGCTGTTCAAAAAGTCGAAAACTATCACAAAGCTGGACAGAGCTGCTGCCACCATGAGTGGAGCTCTTCTAGAAGAACGTTAACATGCTGAAGATCAATGTTCATCAGCTCTGGTAGCCACAGCTAGCCCGTCCACTGCTACCGCTGGAGCGACTGGAGCAATGTGGCACCGCCCCCCAAAGCATGACGCCTCCACCGGCGTGCCTCACAGTTGACCTGAGATGTTCCGTTGAGCTCAGATGGTTTTTAAATGGATTCAGGATGCTCCTCCGTGAGACCGTTGCTCATGTCTTTCCCTCTTGGTATTGTGTTATCAGACAGGTGAACGTTCCAGACCAGTACACTGCTACGCCAACGGCCAGGACTTCTCTTGAAGTTAACAGCTGAGGTTGTCATCGTGAACAGCAGAAGCTGGTTCACTGTGAAGTGTAGAAACCACGCGTGGATCTTCTCAGTCCACACGCTGCTGATGTTTGTGACGGAGCAGAGATGTGAAATCCAACACCAGAGCTGTTTCTAATCAAAACCCTCTTTCAGGATAACTGGGCTCTGCTGTAAACGGTTAGCGATCAACGCCTCTGCCCCTATAATAATTCAACTATGAACTCAGTGACGTAACATCTGTGACAGCTGTACACATCTGGATGTTTATCAGGTTAAATTAGATCAAACCACAAATTTATTCATGATTCAGCCGCGACTTTGGCATCAGTAGAACAGTAGAAGAGCTGCAAGATTTCAGGAATGTTGCATTGCTGGAACATTGCTGGAACATTGCTGGAACATTGCCATAATGTTGCTCGAACACTGCAGGAACACTGGTGGAACATTGGAGGAAGATTTCAGAGATGTTCCTGGAACATATTTGGAATATTAGTGGAATATTTCAGGAACATTGGTGGGAAGTTTCAGGAATGTCCTTGTAACATAGTTGGAATATTACTGGTAAATTGCTTGAATGTTTCAGGAACATCACTGGAACACCGCAGGAAAATATCTCTGACATTTTAGGAACATCATAGGAACACTGCAGGAAGTTCGCTGGAACACAACAGGAACATCACTTGAACATTTCAGGAACATCACTGAAACACTCCAGGAACATCATTGGAACACTGCAGGAATATTACTGGAGCATTTCAGGAACATTACTGGAAGACTGCAGGAACATTATTGGAACATTTGAGGAGAATCACTGGATCACTCTAGGAACATCACTGGAACATTTCAGGATCGTCATCGGAAAACTGCAGGAACATCATTGGAACATTTCAGGAACATCACTGGAACATTTCAGGAACATCACTGGAACATTGGAGGAACATCACTGGAACATTTCGGGAACATCACTGAAACATTTCAGGAACATCATTGGAACACTACAGGAACATCACAGGAACACTGCAGGAACATCACTGGAACATTTCAGGATCATCATCGGAACACTGCAGGAATATTACTGGAGCATTTCAGGAACATTACTGGAACATTTGAGGAGCATCACTGGATCACTCTAGGAACATCACTGGAACATTTCAGGATCGTCATCGGAAAACTGCAGGAACATCATTGGAACATTTCAGGAACATCACTGGATGACTGCAGCAACATAACTGGAACATTTCAGGAACATCACTGGAACATTTCAGGAACATCACTGGAACATTGGAGGAACATCACTGGAACATTTCGGGAACATCACTGAAACATTTCAGGAACATCATTGGAACACTACAGGAACATCACAGGAACACTGCAGGAACATCACTGGAACATTTCAGGATCATCATCGGAACACTGCAGGAATATTACTGGAGCATTTCAGGAACATTACTGGAACATTTGAGGAGCATCACTGGATCACTCTAGGAACATCACTGGAACATTTCAGGATCGTCATCGGAAAACTGCAGGAACATCATTGGAACATTTCAGGAACATCACTGGATGACTGCAGCAACATAACTGGAACATTTCAGGAACATCACTGGAACATTTCAGGAACATCACTGGAACACTGGAGGAACATCACTGGAACATTTCAGGAACATCACTGGATGACTGCAGCAACATAACTGGAACATTTCAGGAACATCACTGGAACATTTCAGGAACATCATTGGAACACTGTAGGAACATCACTGGAACATTTCAGGATCATCATCGGAACACTACAGGAACGTCGCTGGAACACTGCAGGAACATTGCTGGAACATTTCAGGAACATCACTGGAACATTTCAGGAACATCACTGGAACATTTCAGGAACATCACTTGGAAACTGGAACATTTCAGGAACATCATTGGAACACTGCAGGAACTTCACTGGAACACTGCAGGAACATCACCGGAACATTTCAGGATCATCATCGGAACACTGCAGGAATATTACTGGAACATTTCAGGAACATCTTTGGAACACTGCAGGAAGATTTCAGGAGTGCTCCTGTTACGCTGCTGCAACATTGCCAGGACATTTCTGGAATGTTACTGCAACACTGCTGTAATGTTCCCAGATCGTTGCCAGAAAAGATCAGGAAACCACCACTGGTTTGCTAAACTGCAGCTAAAAGGTGAATCTCCAAGCTTCTGATCCATGGGGGTGCTTGGGATTGCCCACATTTCTCCCCAACCTTTTACTTTCATCGTAGCTGAATGAAAACTGTGAAAAAGTTTAAATAGTTGTTCATCTGAGGTTGTTTGTCCAACACTCAGACCTACTGTTGATCTTCTTGTTATAACTGATAAATGATTTGTAAACTTTTAAAGCTGACTGTGAGGTGTCACCTGTCAGTTACAGCCAGGACCTGCTGCGGCCTACGGAGGGCGCTGCAGTCCATCTTTTCAGTCCCTCGTGGCTCTCCAACAGGATCCTGACATTAAAACCACCCCATGTGAAGTTTGATTCATATCTGGCAAACGCAGCCTGCAGCTTCATGCACAAGACAGATGACTTTGTGACTTTTATGACTTGGATCTTATCGGTCGTGACTTTGACTTCCCCGAGGACCACGGTGGAGATAAAAAACCAGACTGGGGTCATAAATGAGCCGCTCCATCAGCAGTCATTAGAGCACAGAGGTGCTAAAATGACTTCAGGTGACCCACTTTGGAGTCATTTCTTGACTTTAAAGTGCATTTTTATGTTCAGAGAAGCAGGTAGTATGGCGAGTCAATGGGGCCATAAATGAGGCCATAACGGTTAACTTTGTTTTGTATTAGAAAATAATGCTAGAAACCACCTACAAAATATTGTTGGGTTTTTGGTTTTTTCTTTGTGTTTCCCACAGGTGCTCAAAAAAACCAGCACAGTCTTTGTATACCGTAAAATACCTCAAGTACAGTGTTTAATTACGTTGATAAAAAAGCCATTCTCCAAATAATTCAAATGTGCATAATTGTTTTGTTAGTTTCATATTAGAATGCATAAAATAAACTATGTTTTCAGAAAGTAAAGGGATTTGTTCCTTGAGTGTGTTTCCATGCAGAGGAGGGGGTTGCAGTATGGCAAGTCACGTAGCTCATTAAATGTCAGTTTTAACCATGCATTCTGTACCTTTTACAGGGTGAGGGAAAAATGTGTATCAAACACCAAAAATGGAGCTAAAAAAGAAAACAAACTGGTTCTCGGTGGCAAAGCTTCACAGTCAGGAAATGTAAATTTAATAATACGTTCTGTGTTCTAAAGACAGGCTTGAAGAAGAAACATTGGTGTATATGGTAAAGCGACAGGGTCATAAAATCTCAATTTAATAACAATTTATTATAAATTAAATCTAAAAAGAGGTTAGCAGTGAAAGAACAACACTTATTTTCAATGTTACTAATAAAAAGATGCAGTATTGTTAATGAGAAAACATCCAAAATTGTGTTTTCATAAAGAACCACGACCTGGGGCTTGAACACATGCGCTTGCTGAGGTGTTCACGGACCAGAACAGTAAAGAAAGTAGGGCTGGGCAAGTTAACGCGTTATTATCATCGCGTTAACACATTCATTTATTAACGCCGACATTTATTTCATCGCGCGTTAACGCATGTTGCTCAAATGCTTTTGTTTTTAAAAGTCTGTTTCTGGCTGCTGTGGAGCCGGGAAATAATTTGCAGGTAAACATGAAAAACTAAAACAGACATGGAGAACGGTAAAAATCTGTGAACTTTACAGTTCAGGTAGCAACTCAGGTAGCAACATTAACAATTCTGTCTAAAAAAATTAAATTCTGGACTGCAACCAAACGTTTGTGGTCATTCCTCCATGTTCCATCAGATCTGCTCCATGTGTTCACTGTCCTGCTGTTCTCTAGCTGGTTACTGCAGTGCGGCTCCATCTAGTGGCATAGATGTGTAACAACAACAGAAAGTCCAGTCCTCCATTATAAAACTAATTCAGTTCTGTGGCCCGTTTCTTAATTTCGTATTTTAGATCCAAGTCTAAAATTGAAAAATAAAAAAACAGGCATTTTCTTCGTTTTTTTTGTGTTAGCTTAAAAAATGCAAAATGTAATAAAATGTCACTTTAAAAATTTTTTTAAATTTCTGATTGACAATTTAAAATGGAAAAAATGATTGATACACGGATTGGTAAAGTTACAGAACTTTAACATGGACATTTTCATTTTAAAGTTCTCCAGACGGAGGATTCAACAGAAACAAGGTTATTTGTAACAACTGACAAGTTGAACTCCCCGTTAAAAGTTTCTGCTTTTTACACTTAATATGTGTTACTGACAAGTACTGATGTTAAAAGTGTTTGAACAACAAATGTTTTGACACTTTAGTTCATATGGCAAAAGAACATTTAAATAAAAGTGACCTTTACACTACTTTTGAATTCATTATTTGATTTTGCGTCTACAATGCGATTAATCGTGATTAATCAGGGAAATAATGCGATTAATAACGATTAAAAATTTTAATCGCTGCCCAGCCCTAAAAGAAAGAAATGCTTTCCCCTTTAGATGCTGCGATAGTAAACGCGAAACACTTTTATCCAACTTTCTCCCTGTCAGGAATGCTGTTACCAGACAGTAGTGGCTTGCCATACAGGGCAATAAGTCCTCTGTTCTCAGTCTGTGCCAAGGTGCACAACTTTTTTTTTTTAAACTAAAACTACTTTTTACGTCACGTCTCTGTTCATTAAAGGTCTTTTTCACCACTGTTTCTGTGATAAATGAGTTATTAAAGTGGCATTTTACGTCCGGAGGGCTTGCCATACAGAGTAAAGCCGATCTCCCTCTCCTGTCAGTGCATGGCCCGTGGGCTGAATTCGTGCGCGCGCGTGCACCCGCCCCCTCGCTCTTCTTATAAAGGCGCAGTTTGACAGCTCGAAGGTTACTGAGTAGCAGGAATCAGCCCGGCAACCTGCAGCTGCAGTTCCCCTCCGTGGAAACTTCCTCAGGACCCGCACGCACCCTGCCGAACCTGGATCCCCGGAGCTCCTCGCCATGCACGCCCGGGCATAGATCCTCCATGGAGCTCCCGAACCTGTACGAGGTGGCGCCCCGGCCCCTGATGAGCAGCCTGACCCACGGCCAGCAGCCCTCCTCCGGCTACAGAGACCCGGCAGACTTCGGCGGGGAGATCGGCGACAACGAGACCTCCATCGACCTGAGCGCCTACATCGACCCGGCGGCCTTCAACGACGACTTCCTGGCGGACCTGTTCCACCACTCCTCCCGCCAAGACAAGCTCAAGATGATGAACGGGGAGTACGAGCAGGGGCCGTGCGGCCCGGGGCCCCAGCAGCTCTACATGCCCGGCTACGTGGACTCCAAGCTGGAGCCGCTCTACCAGCACGCGCCCCCGCGCCTCCGCCCGGTCGCCATCAAGCAGGAGCCGCGGGACGACGAGGACCTGAGCGCGGGCGTGCCGCCCGCCTACCACCACCACCACCACCCGCACGCGCAGCAGTACCCGCCGCAGCAGCAGCCGCACCTCCAGTACCAAATCGCGCACTGCGCGCAGACCACCGTGCACCTCCAGCCGGGACACCCGACGCCGCCGCCGACGCCGGTGCCGAGTCCTCACCAGCACCACCAGCACCAGCACCAGCAGCAGCGGGGGGGCGGGAAGCCCAAGAAGCACGTCGACAAGAACAGCCCGGAGTACCGACTGCGGCGCGAGCGCAACAACGTGGCGGTGCGCAAGAGCCGCGACAAGGCGAAGATGCGCAACATGGAGACGCAGCAGAAGGTGGTGGAGCTGACGACCGACAACGAGCGGCTGCGGCGGCGCGTGGAGCACCTGACGCGCGAGCTGGACACGCTGCGGGGCATCTTCAGGCAGCTGCCGGACGGGTCCTTCAAGCCCAGCTGAGTTCCGGACCGGGAGCCGGGCCCGGACCCCTGGAGCGAGACTATGGAGGAACTCCCGATGGATCTTTACGCGCTGAAACGGAGCGGGTTCAGCGCAACAGCTGGACCCGGAACCGGACCCGGAGCGCCGGGACGGAACCCCTCCGCCCTCATCTCACCTCACCTGACTGAACTCTGAACCCGCCTCTGACTCACACGCGGGATGCGGACGTGTTCGCGCACGCGACTCAGGCGGTCTCGTGCCTTTTGCTTTGAACTTTTTTGCTCCGTGCCTTGTCCTCGTGCTGGATTTGATGACGCACCAGTGCAGCTAATAAAGGGAGGGGGCCGCTGCACGCGCTCCCCTGGACTACTCTGTTCCGTCTACACAGGATTGACTGCGATTGTTTTAGGGCGCCGAGGTGCGCTCGGCGCGAACTCTGTGGGCGCGTGTACGTTTGACGTGCTCGGCGTGTGCGTGAAAGGGTGACCAGGGGCTGGTGTCCGTCCTCGTGAGCAGGTGCAGGGCTGCAGAGAGGCTTCATGGGACTTTCAGAACTGATATTTCACCAGATACATGTTTTATTTTATTTTATTTTATTTTATTTTTTTTTGAGGGGGGGGGGGGGGTGTTTTTGTAGCTGGAACGTAAAAAAGAAAAATCATCAGAAATGTTTCAATTTGTGACACAACAACAGGTGTGTCTCCAGCCCTCCTGCAGCACCGCAGTCAGACTGGACATGATGGTTTCTATGCAGCGGATCTTCCTCCTCCGGTGCCTTCTGACCCACCCCGTGATCTTTGACACGCCCGGGTGATGTCTGATCTGACCCGCCCCAGGTGATGTCTGACCCGCCCCGGGTGATGTCTGACCCGCCCCGGGTGATGTCTGACCCGCCCCAGGTGATGTCTGACCCGCCCCGGGTGATGTCTGACCCGCCCCGGTGATGTCTGACCCGCCCCGGTGATGTCTGACCCCTGACGCCTCGGTGATGTCTGACCCGCCCCGGGTGATGTCTGACCCGCCCCGGGTGATGTCTGACCCTCGGGTGATGTCTGACCCGCCCCGGGTGATGTCTGACCCGGCTGGTGGGGAAACCTTCACATGAGGAAGCGTCTGTTTCACAGCTCAACTGTAAAATAAGCCTTCGTATAAAAATATAAATATATATGAATATATATATATATATATATAAGTATGAAATGCCAAAAACTGAAGAATTGTAATAAAAGAACCTTGTTTTTAACTAATTCTGTTGTTGGATTTGGATTCTTTCCCTCCTTCAAATATCAGACAAACACATCTGACCTGAAAAAAAAAAAGGAAGTGTTGGAGCAAAAATAGAAGTCATGTGGGCGGTCCTCTGGTTCATGTGGGCGGTCCTCAGCACCCCAACACTGGTTCATGTGGGCGGTCCTCTGGTTCATGTGGGCGGTCCTCAGCACCCCAACACTGGTTCATGTGGGCGGTCCTCTGGTTCATGTGGGCGGTCCTCAGCACCCCAACACTGGTTCATGTGGGCGGTCCCCTCTGTCATGTGGTTCATGTGGGGTCCCTCTGGTCTGTCCTCAGCACCCCAACACTGGTTCATGTGGGCGGTCCTCAGCACCCCAACACTGGTTCATGTGGGCGGTCCTGTGGTTCATGTGGGCGGTCCTGTGGTTCATGTGGGCGGTCCTCTGGTTAATGTTGGGCGGTCCTCAGCACCCCAACACTGGTTCATGTGGGCGGTCCTCAGCACCCCAACACTGGTTCATGTGGGCGGTCCTCTGGTTCATGTGGGTGGTCCTCAGCACCCCAAAACTGGTTCATGTGGGCGGTCCTCTGGTTCATGTGGGCGGTCTTCAGCACCCCAACACTGGTTCATGTGGGCGGTCCTCTGGTTCATGTGGGCGGTCTCAGCACCCCAACACTGGTTCATGTGGGCGGTCCTCTGGTTCATGTGGGTGGTCCTCAGCACCAGGGTTATTATAGTTAACGAAAACTAAGACTAAAACTAAAACTAGCAATGAAAAAATATTTCAGTTAACTGAAATAAAAATAAAAACTACAATTAAAAAAAAAACGAAAACTAAATAAAAACTACAATGAAGGATGTAAAACTAACTAAAACTAAACTGAATTGTAGATAAATTCAGCTTCGTTTCGTTGTCGTTTCGTTTTCTCCCTCGATTACTGCCATAGAGATTACTACTGCCTGTCCTGCAGCAGCCGCTATGCTACCCTCCCTCCAGAGGGGGCAGCATAGCGGATAGACCTTTTCGGCCAGCCCCCCGAAGTACCCCTCCGCCATTGTGGAGGGTGCTACAGAGCGACACTTTCACCTGCTCGCAGATTAACCAGTGTTGTTCTCTTTCTACAAATATATATTTTTATAATGTCGAGTCGGTCGAGTGGGAATAATGTTCCTTTACTGCACGAAGACTGCCTTGTTTGCAGAACAAGAAGTCAGGAAGACGTGGGTGAAAAATATCAACAAGAGAACTTTGTTCCAAATGAATACAGCCGGATGAGTTTTCGTTAAGATTCAGTCTCGTACTACTCATAGTCTCGCTGAGAGTCCCGGACGATTCTGGCCGAAAGAACAGCAGTATGAGGCTACTGTAGCCCTCGGCACTAGCACAAGCCTATAAATGAATGAATAAATTAATGAATGAATGACTTAGGAGAATGATAAAATAAATTAAATATAACATTAACACATAGCCTAATTTACCGCTAGCGTTAACGTTACAGTAGCATAATCTTTATGGCTTGTTGACGTTAGTTAGAGCCAGCGTTGCAGCGTTCTACAGTTTTTAGAGTTTGATTATGGGAATAGATCATGCTATTTTCCATAACCAATCATTAAAAACAGCGATAAACTACCTTCATCTGTAACTGGAGGCCACTGCCTAACATCATCAATCCAAGACATGTCTGCGTTATCAGTAACAGATGCTCCACGCTGCTGTGTTTGGGTTACTAGGTGGACCACTGTACACTCCAGTTATGGCGGGGCCACTAGGGGGCGCATGTCTACAATTTTCAAGTCGAAAAGGTGTATAATCTGCTGCATACTGCAAGAAGAAGAAAAACTAAAACTAAGACTAAAACTAAATGAAAACTAAACTGAAACTAGTCAATTCCTCAAAATAAAAACTAAACTAAAACTAAAAACTTAATTACTTGTTGAACTAACTAAAACTAAACTGAAATAAAAAAGCAAACTGGAAAACTAAATAAAATTAAAAACTAAAGAAAATTTCAAAACTATAATAACCTTGCTCAGCACCCCAACACTGGTTCATGTGGGTGGTCCTGTGGTTCATGTGGGCGGTCCTCTAGTTAATGTGGGCGGTCCTCAGCACCCCAACACTGGTTCAGTTTGGATCCATCCTCCATCACTCTGCTGCAGAGTCTCTGCTGATGCCTGGGATCAGGTACGTATCATGAACCCGCCACCACCGTGCTTGACAATGGGCTGTGAACAAACAGCTCCTCTACGTCTCCTCTGTCCACAGAGGACCTTGATGGGAAGATCTTCTCAAATGTTCTCCACCTGTCACTCATCTTTCTCACTGTAGTCTGGAAATAACTTTGAACAGTCCTGTCTTTAATTCTCTAAATCTATTGCTGATGTCTTTCCTCTTTGTGTTTACACAAACCTGACCAAGGGCTCTTCTCTTTTTTTTTTTCCAACAATAGATAAATGACAGCAATAATAATAATAATATTACAGCAATAATAATAATATTAATTGATAATAATAATAATAATAATAATAATAGTAGGTTTTACGTCTTGTTGTGGAGGCTGATGGCTGCTGGCAGGAATGATCTTCTGTATCTTTCCGTCTTGCAACGGACCTGAAGAAGCCTCTCACTGAACACACTCTGTTGTTTGATCACTGTGTCGTGGAGAGGGTGTGAAGAGTCCTCCATCATCTTCATCAGCTTGTGCATTATTCTTTTTTGAACAATCAGCTCCAGCGGCTCCAGAGTTCCACCCAGCACAGATCCAGCTTTCCTGATCAGTTTGTTGATTCTCTTCAGGTCTCTGGTTCTGATGCTGCTGCCCCAGCAGATGGCTGCAAAGCTGATTGCACTTTCAACAACAGACCTATAGAACATGTGCAACATCTTGGTGCAGACATTAAAAGATCTCAACTTTCTTAAAAAGTAGAGTCTGCTCTGACCTTTCTTGTAGATGTATTCTGTGTTGCATTTCCACTCCAGTCTGTTGTCAAGCTGAACTCCAAGATACTTGTATTCCTCCTCCACCACCTCCACCTCCTTTTTCCCAGGATGGAAACACTGCTGTGTTGATTCTTGCTCCTCCTGAAGTCGACAATCATCTCCTTAGTTTTGCTGGTATTTAATACGAGATGATTGTTACTACACCATTTCACAAACTGACAGATCAGTTCTTTGTACTCTGCTTCCTGTCCGTTGCTGATACACCCAACAACTGCAGAGTCATCAGAGTATTTCTTTTCTGCAGATGACAGGACTCAGAGTTGGACTGGAAGTCAGAGGTGTAGAGCGTGAAGAGAAATGGTGAGAGAACAGTTCCTTGTGGTGCTCCAATGCTGCTGACCTCCATCTCAGACACACAACCTTTCAGTCTCACAACTGTGGTCTGTTTGTGAGGTAGTCATAAATCCAGGAGGTTGTGGAGGAATCCACCTGGAACCTATGGAGCTTCTCACATAACAACGCAGGCTGAATTGTATTAAAAGCACTTGAGAAATCAAAGAACATGACCCTCAAAGTGCTGCCTGATTGGTCCAGATGAGAGTGGGCTCTGTGAAGCAGGTAGATGATGGCGTCTTCAACCCCAAGCCCATTACGATATGCAAACTGCAATGCGTCCTGAAAGGTGCTGACCTGCTGGTTGAGGTGGACCAGTAAGAGTCTCTCCAGGACTTTCATGATGTGAGATGTTAGAGCAACTGGTCTGTAGTCGTTAGGTTCAGCTGGTTGTGTTTTTTTTAGGCACTGGAACAAGGCAGGATGTTTTCCACAGCACAGGAACTGGTTTCTGTCTCAAACTGGTGTTTGAAGAGGTGCTGGAGAATCGGACATAGTTGCAATGAGCAGGTCTTGAGAACTCTGGGACAGACACCGTCTGGACCTGCAGCCTTGTTCTGGTTTCAGTTTCTCTGAGGTGGAGAAAGATGACGTTGTTTTCTGGTCCATGACTGAGCTGCAGGGTGACAGAGTGGAGGTGTGACAGGAAAGCTGTGGTCTCACCGAGGGGGTGTGGTCTGTTGGGCTGGAGGCAGGGGGGGAACTGAACCTACTGAAGAACCGGTTCAGTTCATTAGCTCTGTCCAGACCTCCATCAGTCTGGTCCAGACCTCCACCAGTCTGGTCCAGACCTCCACCAGTCTGGTCCAGCCTCCATCATCTGGTCCAGACCTCCAGTCTGGTCCAGACCTCCATCAGTCTGGTCCAGACCTCCACCAGTCTGGTCCAGACCTCCACCAGTCTGGTCCAGACCTCCACAGTCTGGTCCAGACCTCCACCAGTCTGGTCCACCATACCTCCATCATCTGGTCCAGACCTCCATCAGTCTGGTCCAGACCTCCACCCAGTCTGGTCCAGACCTCCACCAGTCTGGTCCAGACCTCCATCAGTCTGGTCCAGACCTCCACCAGTCTGGTCCAGACCTCCATCAGTCTGGTCCAGACCTCCACCAGTCTGGTCCGGACCTCCATCAGTCTGGTCCAGACCTCCATCAGTCTGGTCCGACCTCCATCAGTCTGGTCCAGACCTCCATCAGTCTGGTCCCCCTTTGGCCTTGAAGCCGGTGATCTTCTTCATTCCGACCACACATCCCTCACATTGTTTCTGCTGGAGCTGCCGTTCTAGCTTCTTCCTGTAGTCCTCCCTGCACTTCCTGGTTTGTTCTTTAATTTGTTTTTGTGTTGTCTTCAATAACTCCCTGTCTCCATCCCTGAAGGCTTTCTTTTTGATGTTCAGCAGCTTTTTCAGGTCTCTGGTGATCCAGGGTTTGTTATTGGGGAAGCACCTCACAGTTCTTGTTGGAACGATGCTGTCCACACACAGAAGTTATGTAATCTGTCTCACACTCAGTCATGGTGTTGATGTTGTCTCCATGAGGTTCACAGAGGACATTCCAGTCCGTAGCCTCAAAGCAACCTTTCAGAGCATCTTCAGCTTCACTAGACCAGGTTTTGATAGTTTTTGTGATCACTGGTTGCTGCTGAACGATGGGCTTGTAGGTGGAGGTGAGAAAAACCAGATTATGGTCAGATCTTCCTAAAGGTGGCAGGGCAGAGCAGCTGTATGCATTTTTAATATTTGCATAAAATAAGTCCAATGTCTTATTTTCTCTGGTGGAGCAGCTGACAAACTGTTGGAATGATGGTAAAGCTGTAGAGAGGGAGACATTGTTGAAGTCTCCAGAGATCGCCATAACTGAGTTTGGATATTGTGTTTGCAGCCTTGCTATAACGGAGCTGATGACATCACAGGCTGCGTCTGGAGCGATACCAGGTAGAATATAAACCGCTACCAGAATAATACAGGTAAACTCTCTGGGTAAATAATGCGGAAACTAACTCTCTGTGTAAATAATAAGGACGGAGTTCAACTCACAGCTGCAACATTTCCAGGTCCCTCGTGCAGATCTTCTCCTAGACGGTGATGTGACCAGGACACCAACGCTGGTTAACCAGCACCGCAATCCCACCTCCCCTCAGCTTCCCGCTGAGTTGCTAACTGCTAACGGTCTGAACGGACCGCCTTAAAGCCGCGAACAGACCACGTTACAGTCCGGGATGTGTTCATGCAGCCACGTCTCGGTGAAACACATGAGACTACATTCTCTGTATTCTCTCTGGGACCTGGTTAGCTGGTTAGCACCTCTCTGGGACCTGGTTAGTACCTCTCTGGGACCTGGTTAGCATCTCTCTGGGACCTGGTTAGTACCTCTCTGGGATCTGGTTAGCTGGTTAGCACCTCTCTGGGACCTGGTTAGCACCTCTCTGGGACCTGGTTAGCTGATTAGCACCTCTCTGGGACCTGGTTAGCTGGTTAGCATCTCTCTGAAACCTGGTTAGCACCTCTCTGGGACCTGGTTAGCATCTCTCTGGGACCTGGTTAGTACCTTTCTGGGACCTGGTTAGCTGGTTAGCACCTCTCTGGGACCTGGTTAGCACCTCTCTGGGACCTGGTTAGCTGGTTAGCATCTCTCTGAAACCTGGTTAGCACCTCTCTGGGACCTGGTTAGCACCTCTCTGGGACCTGGTTAGCATCTCTCTGGGACCTGGTTAGCACCTCTCTGGACCTGGTTAGCACCTCTCTGGGACCTGGTTAGCATCTCTCTGGGACCTGGTTAGCATCTCAAGCTCATCAGTTTTGTTAGCTAGCGATCTGACGTTACCCATTACAACAGTTGGAAGAAACGGTTTAAATCTCCACCGCTTTTCTCTCTGCTTCACTCCTGCCCTGCATCCTCTTCTCTTTCTTCTCAACTCCATCGGGATTTGTCGTGTTATTTCACTGCTGATCCTCATTTTAGAGAGTTTTAGCAGTTGATCACGACTGTAAACAAGTCCAGCGTTGCCATGGCGACACATCATAACAATTATCGGAGACAGCCAAAAAGAGACAAAAGTATGCTGAAAACTCTCCCGTGCAGCGCAGCCTCCGAACCACGCAATAACCTCTTAAAAATAAATTGATTAAAAAGACGGCTGTATTAAAAAATAATAATCATAATAATAATGAAAACCAAATTCAGAGCAACTACAATATGCAGCCACCTTGCAGCGCATTCTAGAAGAAGATTGATTTATTGATTGAACTCATCAGTTGATTGATTGATTGAGCGGTTGGTTGGTTGGTTGGCTGATTGATTGATTGGTTGGTTGGTTGGTCGGTTGATTGTTTGATTGATAGGTTGGTTGGTTGACTGATTGATTGATCGGTTGGTTGGTTGATTGATTTTATTGATTAACTGGTTGACTGAAAGACGGATGGATTGATTGATTAGTTGATTGATTGGTTGACTGACAGATTGATTGGTTGACTGAGCGGTTCACCAACAGATTTATTGATTGATTCATCAGTTGATTGATTAATTGGTTGGTTAATTGATTGATTGATTGATTTGTTGGTTGATTGATTGATTGATCAACAAATTGAGACCCATATCAATCAATCTGACTGACAGATTGATTGATTCATTGGTTGGTTGGTTGGTTGATTGATCAGTTGATTGATCTGTTGGTTGGTTGATTGATTGAGTGATTGTTTGACTGATTTATTGAATGATTAATTGATCGGTTGGTTGATTGATTGATTGGTTGGTTGGTTGGTTGTGGAGGTCTGTGAAGGTCTCTGTGAAGGTCTGGTCTCTGTGGAGGTCTGGTCTCTGGTCTCTGGTCTCTGTGGAGGTCTGGTCTCTGGTCTCTGGTCTCTGTGTAGGTCTGGTCTCCGTGGAGGTCTGGTCTTTATGAAGGTCTAGTCTCTGTGAAGGTCTGGTCTCTGTGAAGGTCTGGTCTCTGTGGAGGTCTGGTCTTTATGAAGGTCTGGTCTCTGTGAAGGTCTGGTCTCTGTGGAGGTCTGGTCTCCGTGGAGGTCTGGTCTCCATGGAGGTCTGGTCTTTATGAAGGTCTGGTCTTTATGAAGGTCTAGTCTCTGTGAAGGTCTGGTCTCTGTGAAGGTCTGGTCTCTGTGGAGGTCTGGTCTTTATGAAGGTCAAGGGTTCAGAGGGTTAGGGTCCTTCTCTCCTCCTTCCCTTCCTGTCTTCCTTTCTTCCCTCCCTCCTTCCTTCCTTCCTTTCCCTTCCTTTCTCCTTCCTCCCTCCTCATTCTTTTCTCCCTCAGTATTTCCCTCCTCTCCCCCCCTCCCTTCTCCCTCCCTTCCTCCCTACCTCCCTTCCACCTTCCTTATTCCATCCCCCCCCCCCCCCCCCCTCCCCCCCCCCCCCCCCCCCCCCCCCCCCCCCCCAGCTCTGGATCAGAGGTTCTGTAGCTGGGCCAGGACCCTGCAGCTCTCATAAAGGCCTGTATGAGTTTATGAGCTGCAGGCAGCAGATCAGAACGGATCAGAGCAGATCAGCGGCAGGACTGGCAGCTGATCTCTGACAGCGGCCGGATTAGAAACAGGTGAGAGGCTGCGGAGGTCCGGCTCGGCCTGGGAACGTGGAGAAGAGGAGGATGATGAAGAGCGGCGGACGGATGGAAGACGGAGCAGCTGGCGCAGCGGCCGATGACTTCCACATGTTCCTGACAGGAGCGTGTGACGGACTGAAATACGACGGATCGGAGGTGAAATATGGAGCTGAAGACGTGCTCGCTGTGAATGCATCATCCTGACGGGATAACAGGGCGGATCCAGAGTTCACCATCATCCTGACGGGATAACAGGGCGGATCCAGAGTTCACCATCGTCCTGACATGATAACAGGCCGGATCCAGAGTTCACCATCATCCTGACATGATAACAGGGCGGATGCAGAGTTCACCATCATCCTGATGGGATAACAGGGCGGATCCAGAGTTCACCATCGTCCTGACATGATAACAGGGCGGATCCAGAGTTCACCATCATCCTGACGGGATAACAGGGCGGATCCAGAGTTCACCATCATCCTGACGGGATAACGGGGCGGATCCAGAGTTCACCATCGTCCTGACATGATAACGTGGTGGATCCAGAGTTCACCATCATCCTGACATGATAACAGGGCGGATCCAGAGTTCACCATCATCCTGACGGGATAACAGGGCGGATCCAGAGTTCACCATCGTCCTGACATGATAACAGGGCGGATCCAGTGTTCACCATCATCCTAACGGGATAACGGGGCGGATCCAGAGTTCACCATCGTCCTGACATGATAACAGGACGGATCCAGAGTTCACCATCATCCTGACGGGATAACGGGGCGGATCCAGAGTTCACCATCGTCCTGACGGGATAACAGGGCGGATCCAGAGTTCACCATCATCCTGACGGGATAACAGGGCGGATCCAGAGTTCACCGTCATCCTGACGGGATAACAGGGCGGATCCAGAGTTCACCATCATCCTGACGGGATAACAGGGCGGATCCAGAGTTCACCATCATCCTGACGGGATAACAGGGCAGATCCAGAGTTCACCATCATCCTGACATGATAACAGGGCGGATCCAGAGTTCACCATCATCCTGACGGGATAACAGGGCAGATCCAGAGTTCACCATCCTCCTGACATGATAACAGGGCGGATCCAGAGTTCACCATCATCCTGACGGGATAACAGGGCAGATCCAGAGTTCACCATCATCCTGACATGATAACAGGGCGGATCCAGAGTTCACCGTCATCCTGACGGGATAACGGGGCAGATCCAGAGGCCACCATCATCCTGACGGGATAACGGGGCGGATCCAGAGTTCACCATCATCCTGACGGGATAACAGGGCAGATCCAGAGTTCACCATCATCCTGACATGATAACAGGGCGGATCCAGAGTTCACCATCCTCCTGACATGATAACAGGGCGGATCCAGAGTTCACCATCATCCTGACGGGATAACAGGGCGGATCCAGAGTTCACCGTCATCCTGACGGGATAACGGGGCAGATCCAGAGGCCACCATCATCCTGACGGGATAACGGGGCGGATCCAGAGTTCACCATCATCCTGACGGGATAACAGGGCAGATCCAGAGTTCACCATCATCCTGACATGATAACAGGGCGGATCCAGAGTTCACCATCCTCCTGACATGATAACAGGGCGGATCCAGAGTTCACCATCATCCTGACGGGATAACAGGGCAGATCCAGAGTTCACCATCATCCTGACATGATAACAGGGCGGATCCAGAGTTCACCATCATCCTGACGGGATAACGGGGCAGATCCAGAGGCCACCATCATCCTGACGGGATAACGGGGCAGATCCAGAGGCCACCATCATCCTGACGGGATAACGGGGCGGATCCAGAGTTCACCATCATCCTGACGGGATAACGGGGCGGATCCAGAGTTCACCATCATCCTGACGGGATAATAGGGCGGATCCAGAGTTCACCATCATCCTGACGGGATAACGGGGCGGATCCAGAGTTCACCATCATCCTGGCGGGATAACAGGGCGGATCCAGAGTTCACCGTCATCCTGACGGGATAACAGGGCAGATCCAGAGTTCACCATCATCCTGACGGGATAACAGGGCGGATCCAGAGGTCATGAGGTCGATGATAACAGCGGATCTGTAACAGAGCGAATAGATGTGGGAACGTTGCAGCAGAGAAGCAGGAGGAGCAGGACTGGAGAAGACCGCTGGTCTCCACACCGTTAACTGGTCTCCACACCATCAGCTGGTCTCCACACCATCAGATGGCCTGAAGACCCCTAACAGCACACACTCTGGTAGTCTGCTGTGGTAGCACCAAGAGGGAATGATATCAGCTGTGGTCTTAGAAAAACAACAGAAAATGTTCTGGAGTCCAGTGTTCTGCAGTGAGAACTCTGAATTGATGAGTGGAAACGTTCAAGGCAGCCGTCCATCTTCCTGAGAGAGGAATAAAAACCACATCCACAGAGGGCAACAGGCCAGAGCCAACGGGCCCCAGTGTTGGAGTCTTCTGACGGCAGAACCAGGAGACGAGTGCAACCCTGAGGCAGTCTGGAGACGGTTCTAGAAGAAAGCCCTTTGAATAGGACAAGGGTTAGGGTAAAAAAGTGTTGAGACCACTGGAACTGACCCCAACCCAACTAAAACAAAGTTCATCAAAAACAAACTAAAAAAAACCTTTCAATTCTTCCAGGAAAAGTACAAGAAATCAGCAAAAAAATTTACTTCCAGACTTCGGCAGAAAACAAAGTTTTTCATTTCATGTTTGTGCAGAGGTCAAATGTTCTTCAGTCGATTCAGTAAATGATGTGTGAAAAACAAAATTCAGACTGCAGACCTGAATGAAAAACATCCTGATTCCTCATATACAAACTGTAAATTTCTTCACTCACATACATACATGTGAAACCCACTAACCCATACATGTAAAACCATCTTATACATACATGTGAAACCGTCTCATACATACATGTAAAACCGTCTCACACATACATGTGAAACCCTCTCATACATACATGTGAAACCCTCTCATACATACATATGAAACATTCTCACCCATGCATGTAAAACCATCTTATACATACACGTGAAACCGTCTCATTCATATGAAACCCTCTCATCCATACATGTGAAACCCACTAACCCATACATGTGAAACCTTCTCATCCATACATGTGAAACCGTCTCATACATACATGTGAAACCCACTAACCCATACATGTAAAACCGTCTTATACATACATGTGAAACCGTCTCACCCATACATGTGAAACTGTCTCATACATACATGTGAAACTGTCTCATACATACATATGACACCCTCTCATACATACATGTGAAACCCTCTCACCCATACATGTGAAACTGTCTCATACATACATACATGTGAAACACTCTCATACATACATGTGAAACCCTCTCACCCATACATGTGAAACTGTCTCATACATACATACATGTGAAACACTCTCATACATACATGTGAAACCCTCTCACCCATACATGTGAAACTGTCTCATACATACATACATACATGTGAAACACTCTCATACATACATGTGAAACCCTCTCACCCATACATGTAAAACTGTCTCATACATACATACATGTGAAACACTCTCATACATACATGTGAAACCCTCTCACCCATACATGTGAAACCCACTAACCCATACATGTAAAACCATCTTATACATACATGTGAAACCGTCTCATACATACATGTAAAACCGTCTCACACATACATGTGAACCCTCTCATACATACATGTGAAACCCTCTCATACATACATATGAAACATTCTCACCCATACATGTAAAACCATCTTATACATACACGTGAAACCGTCTCATTCATATGAAACCCTCTCATCCATACATGTGAAACCCACTAACCCATACATGTGAAACCTTCTCATCCATACATGTGAAACCGTCTCATACATACATGTGAAACCCACTAACCCATACATGTAAAACCGTCTTATACACACATGTGAAACCGTCTCACCCATACATGTGAAACTGTCTCATACATACATATGAAACCCTCTCATACATACATGTGAAACCCTCTCACCCATACATGTGAAACTGTCTCATACATACATACATGTGAAACACTCTCATACATACATGTGAAACCCTCTCACCCATACATGTGAAACTGTCTCATACATACATACATGTGAAACACTCTCATACATACATGTGAAACCCTCTCACCCATACATGTGAAACTGTCTCATACATACATACATACATGTGAAACACTCTCATACATACATGTGAAACCGTCTCATACATACATATGAAATCCTCTCATCCATACATGTGAAACACTCTCATACATACATGTGAAACCCTCTCAGCCATACATGTAAAACCGTCTTATACATAAATGTGAAACCGTCTCATACATACATGTGAAACTGTCTCATACATACATATGAAACCCTCTCATACATACATGTGAAACCCTCTCACCCATACATGTAAAACTGTCTCATACATACATACATGTGAAACACTCTCATACATACATGTGAAACCCTCTCACCCATACATGTGAAACTGTCTCATACATACATACATACATGTGAAACACTCTCATACATACATGTGAAACACTCTCACCCATACATGTGAAACTGTCTCATACATACATACATGTGAAACACTCTCAGCCATACATGTAAAACCGTCTTATACATACATGTGAAACTGTCTCATACATACATATGAAATCCTCTCATCCATACGTGTGAAACCGTCTCATTCATACATGTGAAACCGTCTCACCCATACATGTGAAACCCTCTCATACTTACATATGAAACCCTCTCACCCATACATCTAAAACCGTCTTATACATACATGTGAAACTGTCTCATACATACATATGAAACCCTCTCATCCATACATGTGAAACTGTCTCATCCATACACGTGAAACTGTCTCATACATACATTGAAACCGTCTCACCCATACATGTGAAACTGTCTCATACATACATGTGAAACCGTCTCACCCATACATGTGAAACCGTCTCATACATACATGTGAAACCCACTAACGCATACATGTAAAACCGTCTTATACATACATGTAAAACCGTCTCATACATACATGTGAAACCCTCTCACCCATACATGTGAAACCGTTCCATACATACATATGAAACCCTCTCATCCATACATGTGAAACCGTCTCATACATACATGTGAAACCCTCTCATCCATACACATGAAACCCTCTCACCCATACATGTGAAACCCACTAACCCATACATGTAAAACCGTCTTATACATATATGAGAAACGCTCTCATACATACATTTGAAACCCTCTCATACATACATATGAAACCCTCTCATACATCCATATGAAACCCTCTCATACATACATGTGAAACCCTCTCATACCTACATATGAAACCCTCTCATACATACATGTGAAACCCTCTCATACATACATTTGAAACATTCTCATACATACATGTGAAACCCTCTCACCCATACATGTAAAACCCTCTCATACATACATGTGAAATCCTCTCATACATACATATGAAACCCTCTCACCCATACACGTGAAACTGTCTCATACATACATGTAAAACTGTCTCATACATACATGTGAAACCCACTAACCCATACATGTGAAAACCGTCTACATACATACACATACATGAAACATCCATACATGTGAAACCGTCTCATACATACATGTGAAACCCTCTCATCCATAAACGTGAAACCCTCTCACCCATACATGTGAACCCACTAACCACTAACCGTCTTACATATATGTAAAACCGTCTTATACATATATGTGAAACCTCTCATACATACATGTGAAACCCTCTCATACATACATGTGAAACCCTCTCATACATACATGTGAAACCCTCTCATACATATGAAACCCTCTCATACATACATGTAAAAACCCTCTCACCCATACATATGAAACCCTCTCATGCATACATGTGAAACCCTCTAATACATACATGTGAAACCCTCTCACCCATACATATGAAACCCTCTCATACATACATGTGAAACCCTCTCATACATACATATGAAACATTTTCATACATACATGTGAAACCCTCTCATACATACATGAGAAACCCTCTCACCCATACATATGAAACCCTCTCATACATACATGTGAAACCCTCTGATACATACATATGAAACCCTCTCATACATACATGCGAAAACCTCTCACACATACATGTGAAACCCTCTCATACATACATATGAAACATTCTCATACATACATGTGAAACCCTCTCACCCATACATGTGAAACCCTCTCAGCCATACACGTGAAACCGTCTCACCCATACATGTGAAACCGTCTCATACATACATGTGAAACCGTCTCATACATACATGTGAAACCGTCTCACCCATACATGTGAAACCGTCTCACCATACATGTAAAACCGTCTCATACATACATGTGAAACCCACTAACCCATACATGTAAAACCATCTTATACATACATGTGAAACTGTCTCATACATACATATGAAACCCTCTCATCCATACATGTGAAACCGTCTCATACATACATGTGAAACTGTCTCATACATACATGTGAAACCGTCTCACCCATACATGTGAAACCATCTCATACATACATGTGAAACTCACTAACCCATACATGTAAAACCGTCTTATACATACATGTGAAACCCTTTCATACATACATATGAAACCCTCTCATACATACATACATGTACAACCCTCTCAGCCATACACGTGAAACTGTCTCACCCATACATGTGAAACCGTCTCATACATACATGTAAAACCGTCTTATACATACATGTGAAACCCTCTCATACATACACGTGAAACTGTCTCATACATACACACATGTGAAACACTCATACATACATGTAAAACCCTCTCATAAATACATACATGTTAAACCGTCTCATACATACATGTGAAACCCTCTCATACATACATACATGTGAAACCCTCTCATACATACATGTGAAACCCACTAACCCATATATGTAAAACCGTCTTATACATACATGTGAAACCGTCTCATACATACATATGAAACCCTCTCATCCATACATGTGAAACCGTCTCATACATACATGTGAAACCCTCTCACCCATACATGTAAAACCGTCTCATACATACATGTATAAACACCGTGAAACCTTCATACATGTGAAAACCGTCTCACCCATACATGTGAAAACCCTACATGTGAAACCCTCTCATACTTACATATGAAACCCCTCTCACCCATACATCTAAAACCGTCTTATACATACATGTGAAACTGTCTCATACATACATATGAAACCCTCTCATCCATACATGTGAAACTGTCTCATCCATACACGTGAAACCGTCTCATACATACATTGAAACCGTCTCACCCATACATGTGAAACTGTCTCATACATACATGTGAAACCGTCTCACCCATACATGTGAAACCGTCTCATACATACATGTGAAACCCACTAACGCATACATGTAAAACCGTCTTATACATACATGTAAAACCGTCTCATACATACATGTGAAACCCTCTATCACCCATACATGTGAAACCGTTCCATACATACATATGAAACCCTCTCATCCATACATGTGAAACCGTCATACATACATGTGAAACCCTCTCATCCATACACATGAAACCCTCTCACCCATACATGTGAAACCCACTAACCCATACATGTAAAACCGTCTTATACATATATGAGAAACGCTCTCATACATACATTTGAAACCCTCTACATACATACATATGAAACCCTCTCATGAAACATACATGTGAAACCCTCTCATACCTACATATGAAACCCTCTCATACATACATGTGAAACCCTCTCATACATACATTTGAAACATTCTCATACATACATGTGAAACCCTCTCACCCATACATGTAAAACCCTCTCATACATACATGTGAAATCCTCTCATACATACATATGAAACCCTCTCACCCATACATATGAAACCCTCTCACCCATACACGTGAAACTGTCACATACATACATGTAAAACTGTCTCATACATACATGTGAAACCCACTAACCCATACATGTGAAACCGTCTTATACATACATGTGAAACCGTCTCATACATACATATGAAACCCTCTCATCCATACATGTGAAACCGTCTCATACATACATGTGAAACCCTCTCATCCATAAACGTGAAACCCTCTCACCCATACATGTGAAACCCACTAACCCATACATGTAAAACCGTCTTATACATATATGTGAAACGCTCTCATACATACATGTGAAACCCTCTCATACATACATATGAAACCCTCTCATACATACATGTGAAACCCTCTCATACATACATGTGAAACCCTCTCATACATATGAAACCCTCTCATACATACATGTAAAAACCCTCTCACCCATCATGAAACCTCTCATATGCATACATGTGAAACCCTCTAATACATACATACATGTGAAACCCTCTCACCCATACATATGAAAAACCCTCTCATACATACATGTGAAACCCTCTCATACATACATATGAAACATTTTCATACATACATGTGAAACCCTCTCATACATACATGAGAAACCCTCTCACCCATACATATGAAACCCTCTCATACATACATGTGAAACCCTCTGATACATACATATGAAACCCTCTCATACATACATGCGAAAACCTCTCACACATACATGTGAAACCCTCTCATACATACATATGAAACATTCTCATCACCCATACATGTGAAACCCCATGTGAAACCCTCTCAGCCATACACGTGAAAACCGTCTCACCCATACATGTGAAACCGTCTCATACATACATGTGAAACCGTCTCATACATACATGTGAAACCATACATGTCTCACCAATACATACATGTGAAACCGTCTCATACATGAAAACCCACATACATGTGAAAAAACCGTCTACACCACATACATATGTGAAACTGTCTCATACATACATGAAACCTCTCATCCATACATGTGAAACCGTCTCATACATACATGTGAAACTGTCTCATACATACATGTGAAACCGTCTCACCATACATGTGAACCACCCATAATGTAAAACATACATGTAAACCGTCTTATACATACATGTGAAACCCTTTCATACATACATATGAAACCTCTCATACATACATACATGTACAACCCTCTCATACCATGAAACTGATCTCACCCATAAGTGAAAACCGTCTATACATACATGTAAAACCGTCTTATACATACATGTGAAACCCTCTCATACATACATGTAAAACCCTCTCATAAATACATACATGTTAAACCGTCTCATACATACATGTGAAACCCTCTCATACATACATACATGTGAAACCCTCTCATACATACATGTAAACCCACTAACCCATTATGTAAAACCGTCTCTTATACTACATGTGAAACCGTCCATACATACATATGAAACCCTCTCATCCATACATGTGAAACCGTCTCATACATACATGTGAAACCCTCTCACCCATACATGTAAAACCGTCTCATACATACATGTGAAACCCACTAACCCATACATGTAAAACCGTCTTATACATACATGTGAAACTGTCTCATACATACATATGAAACCCTCTCACCCATACATATGAAACCCTCTCATACATACATGTGAAACCCTCTCATACATACATATGAAACATTTTCATACATACATGTGAAACCCTCTCATACATACATGAGAAACCCTCTCACCCATACATATGAAACCCTCTCATACATACATGTGAAACCCTCTCAGCCATACACGTGAAACCGTCTCACCCATACATGTGAAACCGTCTCATACATACATGTGAAACCGTCTCATACATACATGTGAAACCGTCTCACCCATACATGTGAAACCGTCTCACCATACATGTAAAACCGTCTCATACATACATGTGAAACCCACTAACCCATACATGTAAAACCATCTTATACATACATGTGAAACTGTCTCATACATACATATGAAACCCTCTCATCCATACATGTGAAACCGTCTCATACATACATGTGAAACTGTCTCATACATACATGTGAAACCGTCTCACCCATACATGTGCAACCATCTCATACATACATGTGAAACTCACTAACCCATACATGTAAAACCGTCTTATACATACATGTGAAACCCTTTCATACATACATATGAAACCCTCTCATACATACATACATGTACAACCCTCTCAGCCATACACGTGAAACTGTCTCACCCATACATGTGAAACCGTCTCATACATACATGTAAAACCGTCTTATACATACATGTGAAACCCTCTCATACATACACGTGAAACTGTCTCATACATACACACATGTGAAACACTCTCATACATACATGTAAAACCTCTACATGTGAAAACCTCTCATACATGTTAAACCCTCTCATCATACATACATGTGAAACCCATAACCTCTGTAAAACCGTCATACATACATGTGAAACCCTCTAACATACATATGAAACCGTCATAAATACTGTGAAACCGTCTCATCTCATACATACATATGTGAAACCCTTCTCACCCATACATGTAAAACCGTCTCATACATACATGTGAAACCCACTAACCCATACATGTAAAACCGTCTTATACATACATGTGAAACTGTCTCATACATACATATGAAACCCTCTCATCCATACATGTGAAACTGTCTCATACATACATGTGAAACCGTCTCACCCATAGATGTGAAACCATCTCATACATACATGTGAAACTCACTAACCCATACATGTAAAACCGTCTTATAATTACATGTGAAACCCTCTCATACATACATATGAAACCCTCTCATACAAACATACATGTACAACCCTCTCAGCCATACACGTGAAAACCGTCTCATACATACATGTGAAACCGTCTCATACATACATATGAAACCCTCTCATACATACATGTGAAACCCTCTCACCCATATATATAAAACCCTCTCACCCATCCACGTGAAACCCACTAACCCATACATGTTAAACCCTCTCAGCCATACACGTGAAACCCACTAACCCATACATGTAAAACCCTCTCAGCCATACACGTGAAACCAACTAACCCATACATGTAAAACCCTATCAGCCATTCACGTGAAACTGTCTCTCCCATACATGTGAAACCATCTCATACATACATGTGAAACCCTCTCATACATACATATGAAACCCTCTCATACATACATGTAAAACCCCTCTCACCCATACATGTGAAACCCTCTAATACATACATACATGTGAAACCGTCTCATACATACATGTGAAACCATCTTATACATACATACATGTAAAAACGTCTCATACATACATGTGAAACCGTCTCACCCATAAATGTGAAACCGTCTCATACATACATGTGAAACCCTCTCATACATACATGTGAAACCCTCTCACCCATACATGTAAAACCGTCTCATTCATACATGTGAAACTTACTAACCCATACATGTAAAACTGTCTTATACATACATGTGAAACTGTCTCATACATACATATGAAACCCTCTCATCCATACATGTGAAACCGTCTCATACATACATGTGAAACTGTCTCATACATACATGTGAAACCATCTCACCCATACATGTGAAACCATCTCATACATACATGTGAAACTCACTAACCCATACATGTAAAACCGTCTTATACATACATGTGAAACCTCTCATACATACATATGAAACCCTCTCATACATACATACATGTACAACCCTCTCAGCCATACACGTAAAACCGTCTCACCCATACATGTGAAACCGTCTCATACATACATGTAAAACCATCTCATACATACATATGAAACCCCATACTCATACACGTATGAAACCCTCTCATACACGTAAAACTCCACTAACCCATACCTGAAACCCACAACCCATACTGTAAAACCATCCACCATCACGTGAAAAACTAACCCATACATCAACCCTCTCAGCCATACACGTGAAACTGTCTCACCCATACATGTGAAACCGTCTCATACATACATGTGAAACCCTCTCATACATACATATGAAACCCTCTCATACATACATGTGAAACCCCTCTCACCCATACATGTGAAACCCTCTAATACATACATACATGTGAAACCGTCTCATACATACATGTGAAACCCTCTCATACATACATACATGTGAATCCGTCTCATACATACATGTGAAACCGTCTCATACATACATGTGAAACCGTCTCATACATACATGTGAAACCGTCTCACCCATACATTTGAAACCGTCTCATACATACATGTGAAACCCTCTTATACATACATGTGAAACCCTCTCACCCAAACATGTAAAACTGTCTCATACATACATGTGAAACCCACTAACCCATACATGTAAAACCATCTTATACATACATGTGGAAACTGTCTCATACATACATATGAAACCCTCTCATCCATACATGTGAAACCGTCTCTACATACATGTGAAACTGTCTCACCCATACATGTTAAACCATCTCATACATACATGTGAAACTCACTAACCCATACATGTAAAACCGTCTTATACATACATGTGAAACCCTTTCATACATACATATGAAACCCTCTCATACATACATAACTGCAACCCTCTCAGCCATACACGTGAAACTGTACTGTACATACATGTAAAACCATCTCATACATACATATGAAACCCTCTCATACATACATGTGAAACCCTTTCACCCATACATATAAAACCCTCTCACCCATACACGTGAAACCCACTAACCCATACATGTAAAACCCTCTCATTCATACACGTGAAACCCACTAACCCATACATGTAAAACCCTCTCACCCATACACGTGAAACCCACTAACCCATACATGTAAAACCCTCTCAGCCATACACGTGAAACTGTCTCACCCATACATGTAAAACCGTCTCATACATACATGTGAAACCCTCTCATACATACATATGAAACTCTCTCATACATACATGTGAAACCCCTCTCACCCATACATGTGAAACCCTCTCATACATACATACATGTGAAACCGTCTCATACATACATGTTAAACCCTCTCATACATACATATAAAATCCTCCCTTTCATATATGTTAAATCCTCTCCTACATACATGGGAAACCCTCTCATATATACATATAAAATCCTCCTTTTCATACATGTGAAATCCTCTCCTACATACATGTGAAACCCTCTTATACATATATGTGAAACCCTCTTATACATACATACATGTGAAACACTCTCATACGTACATGTGAAACCCTCTCACCAATACATGTGACACCCTCTCTTACATACATATGAAACCCTCTCACCCATACATGTGAAACCCTCTCCTACATACAATGAAACCCTCTCACTGATACATGTGAACCGTTCTCATATATACATATGATGTTCTCTCATACATACATGTGAAACCGTCTAATACATACACGTGAAACCCTGTCATAGATACATGTGAAATCCTCCCAGACATACATGTGAAACCCTCTCATTCATACATACATGTGAAACCCTCTCATACATACATGTGGAATCCTCTCATACATACATATATGTGTTTAAGGTTTCACATGTATGTGTTTAAAGTTTCACCTGTATATTTGTAAGGTTACACCTGCATGTGTGCAAGGTTTCAACTATATGTGTGTAAGGTTTTACATGTATGTGCATAAGGTTTCACATGTATGTGTGTAAGGGTTCACATGTTTGTGTTTAAGGTTTCACCTGTATGTATTTACGTTTTCACATGTATGTCTTTAAGGTTTCACATGTATGTGTTTAAGGTTTCACATGTATGCGTTTAAGGTTTCACATGTATGTGTATAACCCCTGCCTTTTGCCAGTAGACGGCTGGGATAGACTCCAGCAGATCCCCGTGACCCTTCAGAGGATGAAACGGGTATAGATAATGGATGGATGTATGGATGTGTATAAGGTTTCACATGTATGTGTTTACGTTTTCACATGTATGTCTTTAAGGTTTCACCTGTATGTCTTTAAGGTTTCACCTGTATGTGTTTAAGGTTTCACATGTTTGTGTTTAAGGTTTCACATGTATGTCTTTAAGGTTTCACATGTATGTGTTTAAGGTTTCACATGTATGTGTTTAAGGTTTCTCATGTATGTGTTTAAGGTTTGTGTACACCAGACTGCAGTGTCTGGTGTACTTGAAACTTGAATTTTTGATTTTTTGAATTTTTGAAACTTGATATTTGATTTGATATTTGATAAAGGTTTCACCTATGTCTATGGTTTCACATGTATGTCTTTATGGTTTCACATGTATTTGTTTAAGGTTTCACCTGTATGTGTGTACTGTTGGATGGAGGACAGAGGTGATGGAGGACAGAGAGGAGTGAGGACAAAAAGAATGGAGGACAAAAAGGATGGACAACAGAGATGAGGGAGGACAGAGAGAGGATGGAGGACAGAGATGAGGGAGGATGGAGAAAAGAGGGAGGACAGAGAAACGAGAGAGGACAGAGAGAGGATGGAGGACAGAGATGATGGAGGACAGAGAAACGAGGGAGGACAGAAAGGATGTAAGACACAGAGAGAGGACAGAGACTGAGAATGGAGGACAGAGAGGATGGAGGATGGAGAGGAGTGAGGACAAAAAGAATGGAGGACAAAAAGGATGGACAACAGAGATGAGGGAGGACAGAGAGAGGAGGGAGGACCGAGAGGATGGAGGACAGAGATGAGGGAGGATGGAGAAAAGGGGGAGGACAGAGATGAGGGAGGACAGAGATGATGGAGGGAGGACAGATAGGATGGAGGACAGAGAGAGGAGAAGGGAGAACAGAGATGAGGGAGGACAGATTGAGGTGGGAGGACAGAGAGAGGAGGGAGGGAAGAGAGGATGGAGGACAAAACAGCAGAAACAAACTACAGGAACCATGAAGCTCAATTCCATTAATGAGGTTCTCCTAATTAGTTATGAGTCCAGGTGAAGGGAGGGTTGGGGAGGGGAGAGTAGAGGGGTGTAGCATAGACCCATAGCAGCGTAAACCTATAGCAGCATAGACCTATACCAGCATAGACCTATATCAGCGTAGACCTATAGCAGCGTAGACCCATAACAGCGTAGACCCATAGCAGCGTAGACCTATAGCAGCATAGACCTATAGCAGCGTAGACCAATAGCAGCATAGACCCATAGCACCATAGACCTATAGCAGCGCAGAACCATAGCAGCGTAGACCTATAGCAGCGTAGACCCATAGCAGCGTAGACCTATAGCAGCGTAGACCTATAGCAGCGTAGACCTATAGCAGCGTAGACCCATAGCAGCGTAGACCTATAGCAGCGTAGACCCATAGCAGCATAGACCTATAGCAGCATAGACCCATAGCAGCATAGACCTATAGCAGCATAGACCTATAGCAGCGTAGACCCATAGCAGCATAGACCCATAGAAGCATAGACATATAGCAGCGTAGACCCATAGCAGCGTAGACCTATAGCAGCGTAGACCCATAGCAGCATAGACCTATAGCAGCGTAGACCTATAGCAGCGCAGAACCATAGCAGCATAGACCTATAGCAGCGTAGACCTATAGCAGCGTAGACCCATAGCAGCGTAGACCTATAGCAGCGTAGACCCATAGCAGCGTAGACCCATAGCAGCATAGACCTATAGCAGCGCAGACCCATAGCAGCGTAGACCTATAGCAGCGTAGACCTATAGCAGCGTAGACCCATAGCAGCGTAGACCTATAGCAGCGTAGACCCATAGCAGCGTAGACCCATAGCAGCATAGACCTATAGCAGCGCAGAACCATAGCAGCGTAGACCTATAGCAGCGTAGACCTATAGCAGCGTAGACCTATAGCAGCATAGACCTATAGCAGCGTAGACCCATAGCAGCGTAGACCTATAGCAGCGTAGACCCATAGCAGCATAGACCCATAGCAGCATAGACCTATAGCAGCGCAGAACCATAGCAGCGTAGACCTATAGCAGCGTAGACCCATAGCAGCGTAGACCTATAGCAGCGTAGACCCATAGCAGCGTAGACCCATAGCAGCATAGACCTATAGCAGCATAGACCCATAGCAGCGTAGACCTATAGCAGCGTAGAACTATAGCAGTGTAGCTATGATGAGGCTGTTTCAGAGCAGCCTGCTCTAGTCTGGTCTCCTGTAACTGTAACTAACTCTAGTTGAGACTAACTGTGGCTCTACTGAACAGAAATGTTATAGTTTAGTTTTAAAGGTGGTTAAGGGAGGGCTGGGAAATGTAGGAAATGCTGCAGTTAAAAACAACCTTTACAATCAAGGCACAAGCTCCGCCCCTCTGAGGGCCCAAACAGGAAGAGCCACTTCTAACCATCTGAAGGAGCGACAGCCCCACCTGAGACACTGAAGTCCAAGTCCAGGACCTCCCTGATGTTTCTGTCCCTCCGTTGACCCAGGTTTCGTTCTGAGGCAGATCGTCCTCTGCCGGGGCTTCGACCCGCCGAGGTTCTGGCAGCAGCGGCCTCGGTATGAGCAGAAACAGGTTTTCATTTGGATCCTGGACCTTCGGTGGTTGTTGGCCGCCGTCCTCCCACGGATGGAAGACATTACTGCGCTAGCGGCCTCCTCCCCATCTCTGTCCTGCTTTATCTCTACTTCATGTCCAGAATATTTTTTCTCTTCTGGCGGCCTTGTCTGCAGCTGGCTGAGTCCAGAACCAGCATTAATAATCCTCCCACGCAGGCCAGAGAGCCCGTCCTTGGTCCAGAGAGCCCGTCCTTGGTCCAGAGAGCCCGTCCTTGGTCCAGAGAGCCCGTCCTTGGTCCAGAGAGCCCGTCCTTGGTCCACACAGCCCGTCCTCAGTCCAGAGAGCTTGTTCTCGGTCCAGAGAGTCCATCCTTAGTCCAGAGAGCCTGTTCTCGGTCTAGAGAGTCCTTCCTTGGTCCAGAGACCCTGTTCTCGGTTCAGAGAGCCCATTCTCAATCCAGAAATCCCAACCTGGATCCAGAGAGCCCATCCTCAGTCCAGAGAGCCCTTCCTTGATCCAGAGAGCCCATCCTCGGTCCAGAGAGCCCGTCCTTGGTCCAGACAGCTTGTCCTTGGTCCAGATAGCCTGTTCTCAGTCCAGAGAGGCCATCCTGGGTCCACAGACTCTATTCTCTGTCCAGAGAGCCCGTCCTCGGTCCAGACAGCTCGTTCTTGGTCCAGAGAGCCTGTTCTCAGTCCAGAAAGCTTGTTCTCGGTCCAGAGAGCCCATTCTCATTCCAGAAGTCCTGTCCTTGGTCCAGATAGCCTGTTCTCGGTCCAGGGAGGCCATCCTGGGTCCAGAGAACCTGTTCTCAGTCCAGGGAGCCAGTCAAATGACCTGAAGTGGATGGAGGAGAGCCATTGTGCCCTGAAGCAGCAGTCTGACCTGGACTGAACTGGACTGAACTGGACTGAAGTCATCTGAAGAGGACCGAAGGAGTCTGAAGTGACTTGGAGCTAATTGAGGCTGCCTCTAGAGGACCATCATGAACCAGACTGAAACCAGTTTCTTGAAGTGGATCAGAGGACTGAAATAAAGTGAAGTTGATGGATGAGGCTGGAAGACGTCTGAGGAGGACTGAAGAAGCCAGAAGGATGTGGACTGAAGTGAACTGGAGCCACCTTAAGAGAACTGAAGCAGACTGAAGTGGACTAACATGGTCTGCTTCACCACATGACCCACACCAGAGGGTTTCTGCACTGGTTTCTGCACAACCCGTGGTTGTTCTGAGACGGGCCTGTTTGCTCCGTTCATGAACCTGCTGTGCGGGGGAGGGGGGGTGTCAGAGGCCTGGTCTGTCTATCTGCTCTGTTTGGACGTCCTCCTCTGCTGTTTGACCAGCGTTGAACATTAACCAGCCCTTCACCCTTTAATCCACTCTGCACTTCAGCTCTGGGCTCAGGAGGAGTGGACGCAGGCCTGGGTTCAGGTTCAGGTCCAGGTCCAGGTCCAGGTCCAGGCTTGGGTTAAGGCTTGGGTCCAGGTTCAGGTTCAGGTTCAGGTCCAGGTTTATGTTCAGGTTTGGGCATGGGTCCAGGTTCAGGTTCAGGTTCAGGTCCAGGTTCAGGTTCAGGCTTGGGTTAAGGCTTGGGTCCAGGTTCAGGTTCAGGTCAGGCTTGTATTCAGGCTTGGGTTCAGGTCCAGGTCCATGTCCAGGTCCAGGTTTATGTCCAGGCTTGGGTTCAGGCTTGGGTTCAGGTTCGGGTTAGGGTTCAGGTTCAGGTTTGCTCCGGGTTCAGGTTTGGGTTCGGGTTCAGGTTTGTGTTCAGGCTTGTATTCAGGCTTGGGTTCAGGTCCAGGTTCAGGTTCAGGCTTGGGTTCAGGTTCAGGTCCAGGTTCAGGTTCAGGTTCAGGTTTGGGTGCAGGGTGGAGGAGGCTCATGCTGGAGGTCAGTCTGGACAGACATCGGTAGTAGCAGAGAACATGGACACCTGAAAACCGCTAATATCATCATATTATCTATAATCATGATCAGAGCCTCAGATGATCAACATAAAACATTAATCACTTCATCAAAAAATCCAATCAAAATCAGGAGGGTCATCCTCAGTCCCCCCACTGCCACCACTACCCCCACTGCCCCCACTACCCCCACAACCTCACCACCCCCACTACCCCCACCGCCCCCACTGCCCCCCAAACCTCAACCACCCCCACTGCCACCACTACCCCCACTACCCCCCACCGCCACCCACTGCCACCATACCCCCACTACCCCCACCGCCCCCACTGCCACCACTACCCCCACTACCCCAGCTAGCAGCTGGCAGACCTCTAGAGAAGCAAATGTTTCATTCTAGAATGCGCCGCAAGGTGGCTGCAAACTGTAGTTGCTCTACAATGAAGCAATGAATGTAATGAAATGAAGTAATGAAAACTGTAGTTTTCATTATTTTTTTTGATTTTCTTTTATTCTTTTAAATACAGCCGTCATTTTTATCAATTTTTTTAAAGAGGTTATTGTGTTGGTTCGGAGGCTGTGCTGCACGGGAGAGTTTTCAGCATACTTTTGTCTTTTTTTGGCTGTCTCCGATAATTGTTATGATGTGTCTCCATGGCAACGCTGGACTTGTTTACAGTCGTGATCAACTGCTAAAACTCAAATCCCGATGGAGTTGAGAAGAAAGAGAAGAGGATGCAGGGCAGGAGTGAAGCAGAGAGAAAAGCGGTGGAGATTTAAACCGTTTCTTCCAACTGTTGTAATGGGTAACGTCAGATCGCTAGCTAACAAAACGGACGAGCTTGAGGTGCTAACCAGGTCCCAGAGAGGTGCTAACCCAGAGAGGTGCTAACCAGGTCCCAGAGAGGTGCTAACCAGTACCCAGAGAGGTGCTAACCAGGTCCCAGAGAGATGCTAACCAGCTAACCAGGCCCCAGAGAGATGCTAACCAGGTCCCAGAGAGAATACAGAAAATGTAGTCTCATGTGTTTCACCGAGACGTGGCTGCATGAACACATCCCGGACTGTAAAGTGTCTGTTCGCGGCTTTAAGACGGTCCGTTCAGACCGTTAGCAGTTAGCAACTCAGCGGGAAGCTGAGGGGAGGTGGGATTGCAGTGCTGGTTAACCAGCGTTGGTGTCCTGGTCACGTCACCGTCAAGGAGAAGATCTGCACGAGGGACCTTGAACTGTTAGCTGTGAGTTTCCGTCCTTATTATTTACCCAGAGAGTTTACCTGTGTTATTCTGGTAGCGGTTTATATTCTACCTGGTATCGCTCCAGACGCAGCCTGTGATGTCATCAGCTCCGTCATCGCAAGGCTGCAAACACAGTATCCAAACTCAGTTATGGCGATCTTTGGAGACTTCAACAATGTCTCCCTCTGTACAGCTTTACCATCATTCCAACAGTTTGTCAGCTGCTCCACCAGAGAAAATAAGACGTTGGACTTATTTTATGCAAATATTAAAAATGCATACAGCTGCTCTGCCACCTTTAGGAAGATCTGACCATAATCTGGTTCTTCTCACCTCCACCTACAAGCCCATCGTTCCGCAGCAACCAGTGATCACAAAAACTATCAAAACCTGGTCTAGTGAAGCTGAAGATGCTCTGAAAGGTTGCTTTGAGGCTACGGACTGGAATGTCCTCTGTGAACCTCATGGAGACAACATCAACGCCATGACTGAGTGTGGACAGATTACATAAACTTCTGTGTGGACAGCATCGTTCCAACAAGAACTGTGAGGTGCTTCCCCAATAACAAACCCTGGATCACCAGAGACCTGAAAAAGCTGCTGAACATCAAAAAGAAAGCCTTCAGGGATGGAGACAGGGAGTTATTGAAGACAACACAAAAACAAATTAAAGCACAAACCAGGAAGTGCAAGGAGGACTACAGGAAGAAGCTAGAACGGCAGCTCCAGCAGAACAACCTGAGGGATGTGTGGTCCGGAATGAAGAAGATCACCGGCTTCAAGGCAAAGGGGGACCAGACTGATGGAGGTCGGCAAGACTGGGGAGGGGACCAGACTGATGGAGGTCTGGACCAGATGGAGGTCTGGACCAGACTGGTGGAGGTCCGGACCAGACTGATGGAGGTCTGGACCAGACTGGTGGAGGTCTGGACCAGACTGATGGAGGTCCTGGACCAGACTGGTGGAGGTCTGGACCAGACTGGTGGAGGTCTGGACCAGACTGATGGAGGTCTGGACCAGACTGGGAGGTCTGGACCAGACTGGGGAGGTCTGGACCAGACTGGTGGAGGTCTGGACCAGACTGATGGAGGTCTGGACCAGACTGATGGAGGTCTGGACAGAGCTAATGAACTGAACAGGTTATTCAGTAGGTCCAGTTCCCCCCCTGCCTCCAGCCCAACAGACCACACCCCCTCGGTGAGACCACAGCTTTCCTGTCACACCTCCACTCTGTCACCCTGCAGCTCAGACATGGACCAGAAAACAGCATCTTTCTCCACCTCAGAGACCTCCTCTGCCCCCACCCCCCCCCCCCCCCCCCCCCCCCCCCCCCCCCCCCCCCCCCCCCCCCGCAGGTCAGCACCTTTCAGGACCCATTACAGTTTGCATATCGTAATGGGCTTGAGGTTGAAGACGCCATCATCTACCTGCTTCACAGAGCCCACTCTCATCTGGACCAATCAGGGAGCACTTTGAGGGTCATGTTCTTTGATTTATCAAGTGCTTTTAATACAAATCAGCCTGCGTTGTTATGTGAGAAGCTCCATAAGTTCCAGGTGGATTCCTCCACAACCTCCTGGATTTATGACTACCTCACAAACAGACCACAGTTTGTGAGACTGAAAGGTTGTGTGTCTGAGATGGAGGTCAGCAGCATTGGAGCACCACAAGGAACTGTTCTCTCACCATTTCTCTTCACGCTCTACACCTCTGACTTCCAGTACAACTCTGAGTCCTGTCATCTGCAGAAATACTCTGATGACTCTGCAGTTGTTGGGTGTATCAGCAACGGACAGGAAGCAGAGTACAAAGAACTGATCTGTCAGTTTGTGAAATGGTGTGTAGTAACAATCATCTCGTATTAAATACCAGCAAAACTAAGGAGATGATTGTCGACTTCAGGAGGAGCAAGAATCAACACAGCAGTGTTTCCATCCTGGGAAAGGAGGTGGAGGTGGTGGAGGAATACAAGTATCTTGGAGTTCAGCTTGACAACAGACTAGAGTGGAAATGCAACACAGAATACATCTACAAGAAAGGTCAGAGCAGACTCTACTTTTTAAGAAAGCTGAGATCTTTTAATGTCTGCACCAAGATGTTGCACATCTTCTATAGGTCTGTTGTTGAAAGTGCAATCAGCTTTGCAGCCATCTGCTGGGGCAGCAGCATCACAACCAGAGACCTGAAGAGAATCAACAAACTGATCAGGAAAGCTGGATCTGTGCTGGGTGTAACTCTGGAGCCGCTGGAGCTGAACTTAACATTCTGGATCAGTTGGAGGCTATTCAGCGAGCTTTTCGGACATCCTGCTAACAACGCATTACAATAATCCAGTCTAGAACTGACAAACGCGTGGATTAATTTTTCAGCATCACCCTGGGAGAGGATGCTCCTAATCTTGGCAATATTTCGGAGATGAAAAAAGGCAGTCTGACAAATCTAATTAATATGCTGCTTAAATGACATATCCTGATCAGATATGATTCCAAAGTTTTTCACAGCTGTGCTGGAAGCCAGCGTAAACCCAGTCAATCCATTCCTCAGGTGTTTTATCTGAGTTTAGAAGCAAAAAATTAGAGGACATCCAGGACTTAATGTCATTAAGACACCCTTGAAGTTTGGCCAAAGGTTTTGTTTCCTCTGGTTTCATAGATAAGTACAGCTGTGTATCATCAGTTTATGCCATGGCTCTGGATAATTTTTCCCAAGGGCAGCATGTATAAAGTGAAAAGGATTGGTCCCAGAACTGAACCCTGTGGGACGCCATAGCAGACCCTAGTCCGTGTAGAAGAAACGTCATTAACATGGACGAACTGGAACCTGTCAGATAGGTATGACTTAAACCAGCCTAATGCTGTCCCTTTAATTCCAACAGTGTGCTCTAATCTATGCAGCAAAGGCACGATCAACGGTATTTATCAAAAGCAGCACTGAGGTCCAGCAGAACAAGGACAGAAACTAATCCATTGTCTGAGGCCATGAGGAGGTTGTTGGCGACTCTAATCAGTGCAGTTTCTGTGCTATGATGAGTTCTAAACCCTGACTGAAAGATCTCAAATAAATCATTTCTATGCAGGTGTTCTCCTAACTGGCTAGCAACTATTTTTCCAGAATTTTAGAGATAAATGGAAGGTTGGATATTGGTCTATAGTTTGCCAAGATGTCCGGATCAAGAGATGGTTTCTTGAGCAAAGGTTTAATGACTGCAACTTTAAAAACCTGTGGCACATATCCTAATTGTAAAGATAGGTTAATCTGATCCAAAATTGATATACCAATAGAGGACATAACATCCTTGAACAGTCGAGTTGGGATGGGATCCAGCAGACATGTAGATGGTTTAGCTTTACTGATAGTTGAGGTCAACTCAGAGAGGCCCCACAGGAGAAAAACAGTCCAGAGTCAAATCAGAAACAGAAGAAATCAACGAAAGCTGCAGGGATGTCCCAGCCGCCGACAGTGGGCTGGCCGATCTCATCTCTAATTTTGAGTTATTTTCCCACTAAAAAAGCTCATAAAGTCTTCACTACTGAGAGTAGCAGGAATGCATGGACCAACAGAGTTGTGACTCTTGTCAGCCTGGCTACAGTGCTGAACAGAAAACGTGGGTTATGTTTGTTCTCTTCTATTAGCGAAGAATAATAAGATGTTCTAGCTCTGCGTAGGGCTCTTTTGTAGACTATTTAAACTATCTCTCCAGGCACGATGGGAGTCTGCAGATTTACAGGAGTACCACCTCCTTTCCATTTTACGTGCATTCTGCTTCAGCATGCGAAATGTGAATTATACCAGGGAGCGAGCTCCTAAGATAAGAAACCCTCTTCCTCAGAGGAGCGACCGCATCAGGCGGAATGTAACATATCGGCAGTATTGTTAACAAGGTGATCAATGTCTGCCGGAGTAAGATTCAGGTCGTTGCCCTCAGCTATTCTATCATATTCCACCATAGGGAGATGAAAGGGAATGACCTCTTTAAAATTATCACAGCATCTTCAGAAAGGCATCTGCTGTAATGACACGTTCTTTTTCTGTTTAATGCCACAATGCTGAACTCAAATGCAATAAAAGTGGTTGAGAGAAGAGAATTAGTGGCGACACTAACAGGTGATGAGTACTATAACATAGGTGAGAATCAGATCCAGGACATGATTAAAGCAGTGAGTCGGTCTTTCACTTTTGTGAGACGCCCAATGAATCTAATAGAGATGTAAAGGCTATTTAAAGCTGTCACTGTCAACATCCATGTGGATGTTAAAGTCACCCACTATGATGAATTTGTCTGAGCTGAGCACTAAACCAGCTAAAAAACTGAGAACTCAGACAGAAACTCCAGATAAGCACCAGCAGGTGGCCGGTACACCACTACCAACAAGACTGGCTTTTCTGACCTCCAATTTGGAAAAGTTAGACTAAGTGGGCTTTCAAATGTATTATAATTACATTGGGTTTTGTTTTTACTTGTAGGCTGGAGTTGTAGACAGCTGCTACTCTCCACCTCGACCCGACTCCGGGGAATATGATAATTGATATAATCTGGTGGCGTAGCCTCATTTAAGCTCACATACTCTCAGAATCAGAATCAGAATCAGAATCAGAATGCCCTTTATTGTCATTATACAGTGGCGTACAACGAGATTGGAGAGCTTCTCCCATGTCAGTGCGGCATTTAATAAACAATAAAACAAGATATAAATATGTGGCCGTTTTTAAAAAATTAAAAGTAAGAAGAAGGCAAGAGGTTTTCAAATATATACATATGTAAAGTGAGGTCATAGTAGTGCAAATGTGCAGTTTTCCGGGAGTAGAATATTAAAAATGTCCAGTTTTACATAGTAAATACGGAGATATTATAAATAAAATAGTAAATTTCACAAATAATAGCATGTTACACAGATGAGTGGTATGTGTATAGAATAGTATTGCACAGGTAGTAGTGAGTTGCACAATGCCGGTTATTTAAGTGACTGGAAGGTATTTGTTCAATAAGGGTGAGGCTGGGGAAGAAATGTTTTTCAATCTGTTCCGTGCATCTGATGCTTCTGTAGCGCTCCAGAAGGGAGCAGCTCAAACAGCTGGCCGACGAG
>JAGFBZ010000434.1:0-120353 GCA_018398805.1 Hirundichthys speculiger | reverse complement strand
TTCAACCTGGCTAGATCACCATGGTAACTTACTCTGCAAGCTTAACCTGGTCCGGAGCAGGTTATGAGCAGAGTTAAGGCTCAAAAAGCACCGCCCTTTCACTTTCAATCCCGTTGACCTGAGCGCCAGGATTGTGCAATGGAGGGAGAGTATTCAGTAGGGTTACCAACCGTCCCGATTTGCCCGGGAAATCCCGTTTTTTAGGTGAATTTTATTTGCCCCGTGAAGAACTGCTCTCGTCCCGCATTTCAATCATAGTCTTGACAGCATTTTTTAATGGAATGTTTATGAAGCATTTCGTCCAGTGATAGACTGCTGATTGGTGACACATTCTAAACAGGGAGTTTTGATAGGCTACTATGCCCCATAACTAAATGTTTACAAAGTATTTTGTCCAATGATAACAGACTGGTGTATGATGACACATTCTGATCAGGGAACTGTGATAGGCTACGCCGACCTGCATGTATGCGTTGCTATGGGAGACGGTTGTAATCAGTGAAGTTTACTGAGGGAAATGGATGAACCAGCTAAAAAAAGAGGCTTTGCAGATAAAAGGTCGTGGGTTAAAGCCACTACAGACCCTAGAAGAGCATTTTGTACTTTATGCCGCCGCGAGATATCGATTGGCCATGGTGGCGAGCACGACTCATCCCGTCATGAAGACACCGAGTGTCATAAAAAGGCTGTGCTAGCTAAAGGAGCAAGCAACATCACTTCATTCTTCGCCGCATCTACTGCTGAAATTGACAACATTTCTGCAAGCGAGGTGGCCTATATATACCACACCATCAAACACGTTCACAGCTATAACAGCGCTGACTGCACCGTGAAATTAAACGGGGCTTTATTTCAAGACACGAGTGTCGCTAAGAAGATGCAGTTGGGAAGAACCAAAGCGGAGATGATCACCATGAATGTGTTGGGTCCAAGCACTGTGGGGAAAATAGTCTCCGATCTTTCTTCAGGGGATGGTGAGCCCCTTTATTTTTCACTTGCTAGCGATGCCTCTAACAAGGGCAACAGAAAAATGTTTCCAGTGTGTGTGAGCTACTTTTCCGCGTCGGATGGCGTAATGTCCAAGTTGTTGGATTTCTACGAAAACAGCGACGAATTTGCGAATGGCATACATAAGGCTCTCCTTTCCTGTCTTGACACATATGGTCTTAATGTTGAAAACATCACCGCATATGCCGCCGACAATGCAAATGTTAACTTCAGAAAGCACCATTCTGTCTACAAATTGCTCACCAGCGTAAACGATGGCATTCTAAAAGCTAACTGCCCAGCCCATGTTGCACACAAGTTGTGTGCAACATTTTGTGTGCAACATGCATAATTAATTTCACAAAATTATCCTGAAATTAGTAGGATTGTGGTCTGGATAAGAAAACAATCATTTCTGGCATGGGTAGGGTGGCAAGACGTCAGTCTTTTCAATGCCTTAAAATGCAGGAAATTGCATCTAAGAAACACAAAATTTTCTCGGGGAGGACCCCCCAGACCCCCCCATCCAAAAAATGTCCCTCTTTCCAGCTTCAGGGAGTTGGCAACCCTAGTATTCAGAGACCGGACTGATCCACTGGCTTCCCATGACCATATTCTCTATGGACGCTAGAGATTTCCATCTGAGGGAATCCGTTACATTTGTAATCTGCTAGAGCCATATATTGGCAGCGCCACCAAACGCAGCCGTGCGCTCACAGTAGCGCAAACGGTGTGCGTTTCTTTGCGTTTCTTTTGCCACGGGAACCTACTTGCATTCAGTTGGTGATGCAGAAAATCTGAGCCAGAATACTGGATGCCGCTATTCACAAGGTTGTACTTGCTCTTACTGAACTGCTGAATATGTTTGTAGTATTCCCTGGCCATCTGCCCACGCTTCAAATAAAAGAAGCGTTTTACTAAATAGCAGGTAACATAAATTAATAGTCCATTATATTGATAATCAGTGTGACGTGGAATTTCATGTGAAATGTTTTAATATAATTCATTCATAAGATTCCCCAGGGTGATAAGGTACCTATTAAAGTGGCCGGTGTGTGTGTATAACAGATAATATTAAATCTTAAAATAATTTCACATAGATTTAGCAATAAACTAAAGTTATTTTCATTTATCATTCATAATGGGACAGTCAGACCTACATAATGTTTAAATCTGCTGCATTAAGTTTAAAGTTTAAGCGCTCTAAAAGAGGGAGGGAGATTAATTAAGGTGGTGAAATAAATATAGTGGTGAAATAAATATAATTTACGATTTTACACGATCTGCAATTTTTTGCCAGCACTCCTCACTGGCTTTATTCACACCTACAGAGTTTGCTTTTGGCCGTAAAGATTTCTTTGAAATCCTCATAGCCCTGCATTATTAAAACCTGTTCCTCCTGACTGAAATATACGGACCGCCATCTATCCATTTTTTTTTTTTTTTTCCCCCTTTATTAAATTCAACACACAGCCACATACAGTGCAGGGATTGCATCATATACAAAAAAGTGATAAATACAAACAAAAAAAGATATAAGCCAGGGGGATAACATCTCACTTGAAAATATTAAAGTGAACACAAATATTAGCTGTTTTGATGGCCTTTTGGTTATGGGAGAACTTAATGGAATCCATGTGTATGACTTCATTATAAAAAGCAACAAAAAAAGGCTTTCTATGTGTAAATTTGCATTTGTGAATATGGAATCTTGCTAAAATTATAATGAAATTAATAATAAATGTTTCTTTAGGTCTTGCCTTACTTCTATTACAGTCAAAAATTCCAAATAATACATCCTTCCAAAACAATTTGAAGTCAGCTTCAATATGATTATCTATATAGTTACAGATATCAGCCCAGAGGCTTTTTACAAAGGGGCAGTGCCAAAATAAATGAGTAACAGTTTCAGCAGTAGCAGAACAGAACGTGCAATTCAGGTCAATGTCTCTTTTGAATCTTTTAATAATGTGATCATTAGACGGATAAAATTTATGAATTAACTTGTAAGAGATTTCTTTAACTTTGTTAGTCACCAGATACCGATTGGGTAAAAGCCAAACATTTTTCCAGTCAATAGGGTCCAGATATTTATTCCACAGTGCGATCACATATGGAACTGTGATGCCTTACCTTTTAAATAAGGATCTAATCAATTTATTGTTTTTCCCAGGGTTACAGGAAAAGGTTATTTTACCAATTGGAGTGTCAGTCAAGGACAATAAAGATAAATGTCAGGTTTCCACTCTTTGAGATCTAAACAGCATGCAGACACCAGAGGGGATTGCTCCAAAGACTTTGGCGAAATCACCAGGTGACACAGGGATGTTATATTCAGCTAGAAACTCAGTATACGAGTAAAGGAGACCTTCCCTGTTAAATAGTTGAGCTACATGTACAATGTTGTTGTTAAACCAGAGTTCAATAAAAAGGGATTTGTGTTTAAATAGTATGTCCTTGTTGTTCCAAATATAATATTTGTGGGGTGAAAAGTTATGTTTGAAGATAAGGGACCATGAGAGGAAGGCCTGACGGTGAAAAGAAGACATTTTTATCGGGATTTTATCAATATTGTAGTTACAGGTCAAGAAAAAATTTAAACCACCCAGTTTTGAGAGAATATGGAAGGGGATGACGTTCCAAATAGAATTAGGGTTTTTAAGAAATTGTTTCAGCCAGTTTATCTTAAAAGTATTATTTAAAGTGCTGAAATCAAGAAAATTTAGTCCACCTTTTTCATAGTCATTAATTAACACTGACTTCCTTACATGGTGAGTTCTGTTTTTCCAAACAAAGTTGAAGAGAAGCCTGTCAATCTGAGTAGACAGTTTTTTGTCCACATACAAAGATAGGGCTGCATATGTTAAGCGTGATATTCCTTCTGCCTTAGAGAGTAAAATTCTGCCTCTAAGAGAAAGATCCCGCAATAGCCACTGGTTCAGCTTTTTTTGAGTTCTTTGAATAATAGGATTGAAGTTTAGTGAGGTCCTTCTCTGTTGGTCCTTACTAATAGTAATAGTAATACCTAAATAGATCGCTTCATTTTTGATTGGAATATTACGAATGGAAAAATTAGGACAATCATTAATGGATATTATTTCACATTTGTTGAGATTCAGCCTTAAGCCAGAGGCCTCAGAAAACTCATTTATTGAATTTATTGCAGTATGGATTTGTTTTTCATCCCTAAGAAAGAGTGTGGTGTCATCTGCCAGTTGAGTAATAATGAGTTCTTTACCTAAAATATTGAGGCCCTGTATCTCACTTGATTTAATGTGGTCTGCTAAAAGTTGAGTCACCAAGAGGAAGAGGTATGGAGAGGTGGGGCAGCCTTGTCTAATTCCCCTTGATACATTAAATCTGGGAGACATTCCACCCGGTAGTTTAATAGAAACTATTGCTATTGTTGTATAGACTTTTAATAGCTGAAAAAAAATAACCCACCAAAACCAAATTTTTTAAGGGATTGCAAAATGAATGGATGCTCAACTGTGTCAAATGCCTTATAGAAGTCTAAAAACAGTATGAACCCATTGTCCTCCACCATTTCTGGGTAATCCAATATGTCTAAGACTAGCCTTATATTATTAGAAGTATGCCTCTTATTCATAAAACCCGACTGAGTTTCTTGTATGATGGAGTTTAGAACAGACCTTAATCTAGTTGCCAATAAGAGAGCTATTATTTTATAAACATTATTAAGAAGGCAAATCGGGCGCCAATTGTCTAACAGTAATTTGTCCTTGTTAGGTTTAGGGATCAAGACAGTGATTCCTTGGGTCAGAGTGGTCGGGAGAGATTCATTAGTTATACATTCTGTAAAGACTTTATGTAAAAAGGGTGTTAGTTCGATAACAAAAGATTTAAAGAATTCTGCTGTCAACCCATCAGACCCTGGAGATTTGTTGTTTTTAAGATGATTTATAGTTTGTTGTATTTCTTGAGGAGATATAGGTCTGTCGCATGATTCTCTATCTGCTTCACTTAACATTTTAATCGAGAGAGAATTTAAGAATTTTTCAGCTGCAGTTTTGTTATAATTGGATCTATACAGAGCTTTGTAGAAGTCAGAGCAGAAATCAGCTATTATATGCTGATCTTCAGTAATAGCACCATTAATACTTAATTTGCAGATGTCGTTATTAGTGGAGTGGCGTTTCTCTAGGTTAAAGAAGTAATGGGAGTTCTGTTCTCCTTCTTCTAACCACTTAGAGCGAGACCTAATGAAAGCACCTTTCGCTTTTTGGCGATATAGTTCGTCTAGATTCATTTGAGAGTGAGCTAATTCTTCTTTTTCTTCCTCCGTTAGGGAATCCTGGTCTTTGCTGGATAAGTTGGTTATGCTGGATATAAACTTCAACTCCGCTTTTTTGGTTTTGACTAATTGAGCACCACATTTTCTTAAATATTGTCCTATCTCATATTTGAGGAGTTCCCAGTTAAGCCCAAATAAGTTTTCATTGTTTGCTTTAGCCCAGTAAATTGAAATCATATCCTTGATCTTTTTTCTAATTTCAACATTTTGTAGAGTAGAGCAGTTAAGTTTCCAGTAGCTTGAACGAGTGGCTGGTGAAGGACCTTTAGTGATTTTTACCGATATGCATATGGCTTTGTGATCAGTTAAAGGTGTAGGGCAGATACGGACATCTACATTATTTTATTCACACTATTAGATATTAAACAGTAGTCTAAGCGTGATTGTCTAGAGCCGGATTTATTGCTCCAGGTATACAATCTGCTATTAGGGTTCAGCTCTCTCCATATATCTACTAACTGAAATCTTCTAATGAAGTCAATTAAGTGTGAATCCGTTCTATTTCGTTGAGAGGGTGGTAATTTATCTATAGAGTTATCCAGAATACTATTAAAATTCCCTCCTAATAATAATATTGCATTTGGGTATTTAACTAACCAGATTGTAAAGAAATTTTCAACAGATAACAGAAGGTTAATATTTTCTGTCTTTGTATTGTAACCATATATATTAGAAATTATATAAATTAAGTCATTGATCTCAATAACCTGGCAAATAAAATGACCATCTGGATCACAATGTGTGTTTAAGACATTACCTTTAAACCTGTCTTTAAGGGTTGCTACCCCAGCTGAGTGTTCTGTACCGTGGGACAGCCAGATAGAGTTGCCCCATTGAGACCTCCAAAAGTTAGATTTGTCCACAGTAGAGTGTGATTCTTGAAAGTAGAAAAAGTCTGATTTGAAATTTTTTGCAAAGAGAAATAAAGCCTTTCTCTTAATATTATTGCGCAACCCCCTGGCATTTAGTGAAACAACTGACAACACAAATGAACAGTAAGAACTATATAAAAGTAAAAATGACCAAGGCTTTAAAAAGTCTTGGATAAGTTTTAAGCTGTAGTGTTGGTAGAAAACAAAGGGCTGTCGAGATCAGCACTGTACGCTTTTTGAATTAAGCACAAATAGTGAGGTACAGTTGCATCTTTTATACAAAATGATATGCATAAATAACTTGAAACTTTATCGTGAAAAAAGAAATATAAATTGTATAAATATTACTTCCTTTCTGAACCAGCAGGTACTTAACCTGACAATAACGCAACACAAGTGCATAAAACTTCAAAAAGAAAACTCAGAGACTACTGGTCAACCAACCCAATAACAACCCTGAGTAATTATGACCTGAGAGCACTTTTTGTTAAATCTTGTCATTATGATCTTAACATATCATGGATGAATTTCTGAACCGTTCACATATCCTTTTCCTCCTACGAAGTAGGCTGCCTTCCCGTCATCCCGTGCTTTCTTTATTAGGGGCCACAGTTTTTGTCTATTTTCTCGGTCCTCCTGAGTTAAGTCCTCTGTGAAGCGCAAGCCCTTATTCTGGAGAAAGGGGCTGTTCTTAGCTGCTTTCCACACTGCATCTCTGTGTCTTCGGGAGATAAACCTTATGATAACGCCGCGGGGTTTTGGGTTATCTTGTCGGGGTTTTCCCACTCGGTGTGCGACGTCTATGGCAGCGGGAAGCGTTTCCTTTTCCTCCGGTAGAACCGCTTGGCAGACACTGGTCGCGCGAGCCCGCGCATCCTCCTCGTCTTCTGGTAAACCGTGGAGCCGCAGGTTCCATCGGCGACTGTAACGCTCCAGGTCGCTGACCCGATTCATGGATTTCATAGCAGAAACCTCATTCTTCTCGACTCTCTTTTCAATGTGTAGGACTTTATCACTTAGGACTTTTATCTCGTCATGAACAGATTCCATCATTTTTTCAAGAGTGTCACTTCTGCTATTGATAAGATTGGCCAAGGAGCGAATTGCGTCGTCAGAGCCAGGCCCGGTTAACGAGGGTCTTTTCGGGAGTGGAGGCTTAGTTGGAGTTAAAGGCAGGGGTGGAAAATCCTCATCGAAGCTTGTTTGCCGGTTGTAGTCCATGTTGTTGTCGTTGACGTAGTCGTGGTCGCTAGCTGAGAGGCTAACGTTAGTGATAGCCTCCTTGCTGTTCAGTTTATGTGCGGTCTTTTTGGACATTTCTTTTAAAGTATTAGAGGAAGACGATGTCTACTATCTTCACCTGAATTTTAGCAGCTGTGTTTTCAATATATAAATCGTAAAGATGTGCTTTTAATTCGTTTTAGTGCTGAGAGCTCGAATGTTGTGACTACTCACTCCGCCATCTTGCCGGCTCTCATCGCCATCTATCCATTTGATCCGGAATAGGCGTAGGCGTCAATGACGCGTCAAATGACGCGTCAAATGACGCGTCAAATGACGCGTCAAATGACGCGTCAAATGACGCGTCAAATGACGCGTCAAATGACGCGTCAAATGACGCCTATTCTGGATGAAATGACGCGTCAAATGACGCGTCAAATGACGCGTCAAATCCGGATGAAATGACGCGTCATTTCATCCGGAATAGGCGTCAAATCACGCGTCAAACGCCACCTTTTATGTGAACGCGCACAGAGCAGGAAGCAGAAAGCCGCGGTTAACAAAGATAGTTGATAACCACCGTCGTGGTACCGGTTATCTCTGATCGCGAGTTTCAGGTTTGTTAAGCCAGTTCACCCAAAGAAAGCCTGGCTGTGTCGAACTTGCTTCGTAGTACACCCCTCAGTGTTTTTTGTTTGTTTGTTTGTTTGTTTTGTTTTGTTTTTTAAACAGACTTAATTGTTAATATTGCTACCCGAGTTGGTACCGGAAGTGCCGCGCACAAAGCCACTTCCGGGTCACGTAAACCGGACAAATTAAATATCAAAATCAAATTCGGTCCCGTGGCCCATTTTTTAATTTCGTATTTTTGATCCAAGTCTAAAATTGAAATACGAAAAACCGGGCATTTTTTTTTGTTTTTTGTGTTGGATTCAAAAACGAAAAACGAAATAAACGCCCATTTTTCCTTTTTCAATTTTTGATTGACAGTTGAAAATGGAAAGAACGAATGATACACGGATTTTTAATCATAAAAAACAAAAACTGCCCGGTTTTTTGTATTTCGTATTTCAATTTTAGACTTGGATCAAAAATACGAAATAAAAAAATGGGCCATGAATAATCCGTGTATCATTTGTTCTTTTTCAACTGTCAATCAAAAATTGAAAAAGGAAAAAGGGGCGTTTTATTTCGTTTTTCGTTTTTGAATCCAACATAAAAAACAAAAAATGCCCGGTTTTTCGTATTTCAATTTTAGACTTGGATCAAATATACGAAATTAAAAAGGCCACGGGACCGAATTTGTTTTTAATATTTTAACTGGTCCAGCACTGTTGCCAACTCTCCAATGAAAAAAGTCGCTAGAGGCTGTCCCGGAAGTCGCTAGAAGTCGCTAGATGCGACTGACGGACACAGACGGACGGGTAGCAATATTAACAATTCAGTCTGTTTTAAAAAAAACAAACAAACAAACAAACAAAAAAAAACTGGGCTGCATCAAAACTTTCAAGCCTCTTTGTTCGAGCCATCGCGTAGTTACTCCATTTATCGTTAGATCTGTTCCATCCGTTCACTGTGACGCTCCATTCACCTACTGTTTACGTTGATGCAGCGCCATCTTGTGGCATAGATGTGTAATGACAGTAGAAAAGTTTTGACCTCGATTATCAGACAACCTACTTTTTGAAAATATTATTTGCGCATTTGTGCACAACATCTTCTGTACAATGTGAAAGGCCAGAGAGGTTGTGTAAAAAAAAAAAAAAAAGGAATCACTGAATAGCTGTTGAGAGACTGTTACTTCTTAATAAAAATGACTAAAGTTTTCCCTGTCCTGTACATCATTGTTCAAGTTACAAACATATTCAGTTCCATCTTCCTAGTTTGAGCAGCACTTTAACTGTCTTCTGCCTGTTCAGGCCCATGCTATTCTCCCAAAGTGACAAAAAAAAAAAAAAAAAAAAACATTACACAACCTGCCATATAATATACTTCCACACTGGGAAACTTTACACACACACACAGAATACATCCATGGTATATTTTATTATACACATATGTGATAATGTATGTAGAGAATTTATTTGTCCATGCATTCTTTGTAATTCATAGTCATTGATGTTCTTTGTAATTCATAATCATTCCCAAGGGCCATGACAGATAAATATTCAATGCGCCACAACCAGCTGTGGTTGAGATCCAGCTGCCTGTGATTATAAATCTGTCCAGTAGGTGGTGTCGTGTGCAGATGAAGCTTCAAATAATGAACCCTTTCTGGAACCGATCGGCTCAGGTGGTTCGATGCCTCATGAGGCTTCATCTCACCATCACTACAGGATACCAATCTGCTGCAACGTGCAGGAAATTTCAGCGTGTGTCAAACCGCTGCTGAATAAGTCCTTGATCAAACTCGTATTTGATTCTAGCGCCGCCATGCTACCGGAACTACCGTACAAAACTACTTCCGGGTCACGTAAACCGGACCAGTTAAAACATTAAAAACAAATTCGGTCCCGTGGCCCATTTTTTAATTTCGTATATTTGATCCAAGTCTAAAATTGAAATACGAAAAACTGGGCATTTTTTGTTTTTTATGTTGGATTCAAAAACGAAAAACGAAATAAAACGCCCCTTTTTCCTTTTTCAATTTTTGATTGACAGTTGAAAATGGAAAGAACGAATGATACACGGATTATGAATCCGTGTATCATTCGTTCTTTCCATTTTCAACTCTCAACTGTTCAAGTTACACAAACATATTCAGTTCCATCTTTCTTTCTAGTTTGACCGGCACTTTTCACTGTCCTCTGCCTGCTCAGGCCCATGCTATTCTCCTAAAGTGACAAGAAAAAAAAAAGAAGGGCCATGACAGACAAATGCGCCACCAACAGCTGCGGTTGAGATCCAGCTGCCTGCGGTTGAGATCCAGCTGCCTGTGAACCTGTCCAGTAGGTGGTGTCGTGTGCAGATGAAGCTTCTAGTAATGAACCCTTTCTGGAACCGATCGGCTCAAATGGATCGATGCCTCATGAGGCTTCATCTCACCCTTACTACAGGATACTCATCTGCTGCAAGGTGCAGAAAATTTCAGCGTGGGTCAAACTGCTGCTGAATAAGTCCTTTTTTTTTTTTTTTTTTTTTTTTAAAGGTGACATTTACAAACTCTCAATGAGGATAATGAACGCAATTCCAATTATATACAATATAAAAAGTAAATGAATTGTAAATGTAAATGACAGTAAATGACAGTAGAAAAGTTTTGACCTCGATTATCGGACAACCTTCTTTTTGAAAATATTATTTGCACCTTTGTGCACAACAACATCTTCTGTACCATGTGAAAGGCCAGAGAGGTTGTGTAAAAAGAAAAAAGGAATCACTGAAAACCTGTTGAGAGATTGTTACTTCTTAATAAAAATGACTAAAGTTTCCCCTGTCCTGTACATCATTGTTCAAGTTACACAAACATATTCAGTTCCATCTTCCTAGTTTGACCAGCTTTTTCACTGTCCTCTGCCTGTTCAGGCCCATGCTATTCTCCTAAAGTGACAAAAAAGGAAAAAACATTACACAACCTGCCATATATGATACTTCCATACTGTGAAACTTTACACACACACAGAACTCATCCATGGCATATTTTATTATACACATATATGATAATGTATGTAGAGAATTTATTTGTCCATGCATTCTTTGTAATTCATAGTCATTGATGTTCTTTGTAATTCATAATCATTCCCAAGGGCCATGACAGACAAATATTCTATGCGCCACAAACAGCTGGTTAAGGTCCAGCTGCCTGTGATTATACACTTGGCCAAGTAGGTGGTGTCGTGTGCAGATGAAGCTTCTAGTAATGAACCCTTTCTGAAAGTAATAGGCTCAAATGGTTTAATGCCTCATGAGGCTTCATCTCACCATCACTACAGGATACCCATCTGCTGCAACGTGCAGGAAATTTCAGCGTGTGTCAAACCGCTGCTGAATAAGTCATTGATCAAAATTCTTTTTTTTTTTTCAATAGTTCTTTATTAACAGAACAAACAATACAAAAACAAGTCTTATCAATGAAACATCAAACAACAGAACACCAGCCAGGGGGTAGGCTGCTAAATAAATACAGAAAATAAGGTGCACAGATCACAGGTTTTCATAGCTTTCTTGTTATTCGAGTCACAAATACTTTGTATGTACTGTTCAGTTTCCTTTTGGAATGCAATAAAGCATGGTTTCGTGTGAGTAAATTTACCTTTGTGTATGTGATACTTCCCTAATATTATTATCAAGTTTATGACATACAGTTCTTTCTGTTTCTTACTTTTGACATCGTGGACACCAAAAAGTACATTGTTCCAATCTAAAGAAAAATCAGAGTCAATCTTCAAGGTGATGTAACGGGTTACTTTTCTCCAGAAGGTGACAGTAGAGTCACAGAGCCAAAACAAGTGTATTACAGTTTCAGGTTCAGATTCACACGGAACAATTCACACACAAATCTTTCTTAAATTTTAACCAATAATGTTTGGCAGGGTAATATCTATGAATTAGTTTGTAAGACACTTCTCTCACTTTATTTGTAATTAGATATTTGTATGGAAGGTTCCATATATAGATCCAGTTCAGTCCAGTAACAATATTAGACCAGTACGGAACAACATATGGAGTAGAGGTGATGTCAGTTTGAAAAAGAGATCTTATTAAATAATTCCTTTTTTTAGTTTTAACAGAAAAACACACTCGCCCCACTGGTGTTAATATAGGATCTAAGGGAGGACAGACTGGTTTACCAGCGCCTCTTAATAGATTTAGAATACCAGACGGAACAGCATCCATTACAACTGCAAAGTCTTTTGGGGTCACAGGAACACCATACGTTGTAAGGAATTCAGTGTAATTTAGCAGATTACCATTTTCATTGAGCAGTTGGGTAACTAAAATAATATTGTTTTTGAACCATGAGTTAAGAAATAGAGATTTATTTTTATATTTGATGTGTTGATTGTTCCAAATAAAGGACCTATGTGGAGAGAAATTGTGCTTATAGATTAAGGACCATGCTAACAACATTTTTTATGAAAGTTTGACAAAGTTAAGGGAAGTTTTTCTATTTTATAATCACATAATAACACATATTCAAGACCTCCAATGGTAGAAAAAATAAATTTGGGTAAAAAATTCCAAGTGGACGTAGGATTATGTAAGAACTGCTTTATCCAGTTAACTTTAAAGGTGTTGTTGAGGGTGGTAAAGTCAAGAAAATTTAGACCACCAGAATCATAAGTGTTCATAATAACAGACTTTTTTACATAACGCGTCTTGTTTTTCCAAATAAAATTAAATAATAATACATCATTGTTCAAGTTACACAAACATATTCAGTTCCATCTTCCTAGTTTGACCAGCACTTTCACTGTCCTCTGCCTGTTCAGGCCCGTGCTATTCTCCTAAAGTGACAAAAAAGGAAAAAACATTACACAACCTGCCATATATGATACTTCCATACTGGGAAACTTTACACACACACAGAACTCATCCATGGCATATTTTATTATACACATATATGATAATGTATGTAGAGAATTTATTTGGCCATGCATTCTTTGTAATTCATAATCATTCCCAAGGGCCATGACAGACAAATATTCAATGCGCCACAAACAGCTGTGGTTGAGATCCAACTGCCTGTGATTATAAATCTGTCCAGTAGGTGGTGTCGTGTGCAGATGAAGCTTCTAGTAATGAACCCTTTCTGGAACCGATCGGCTCAAATGGTTCGATGCCTCATGAGGCTTCTTCTCACCATCACTTCAGGATACCCATCTGCACCAACGTGAAGGAAATTTCAGCGTGTGTCAAACCGCTGCTGAATAAATCCTTGATCAAACTAGTATTTTATTCTAGTGCCGCCATGCTACCGGAACTACCGTACAAAACTACTTCCGGGTCACGTAAACTGGACCAGTTAAAATATTAAAAACAAATTCGGTCCCGTGGCCCATTTTTTAATTTCGTATTTTTGATCCAAGTCTAAAATTGAAATACGAAAAACCGGGCATTTTTTTGTTTTTTTATGTTGGATTCAAAAACGAAAAACGAAATAAAATGCCCCTTTTTCCTTTTTCAATTTTTGATTGACAGTTAAAAATGGAAAGAACAAATGATACACGGATTGATTTTATCTGCACTCTTCATTTTTTTCATTTAATTCATTGATGATTATTTTTTATGCATTTATGTTTTATGGAATGTTTCTGTTTGCCTTCTTGTGATTTTATGTATCTTGTGAAGACTCCTCCACCTGTACACCAGGTGGCGGTGTTGGCTGTTTTTGGTTTCTTCTGTTACAGGTGGAGAGTCGTCAGCCTGAGGAGACACACCTGAGGGGTGTACTACGAAGCGAGATTAGAGGGTTAGCGAGGTATGTTGAGTCTAAAACCAGGATTTCCGGTACCACGAAGGTGGCTCTCTTTTAACCTGGCTAGATCACCATGGTAACTTACTCTTCAAACTTATCCTGGTCCGGAGCAGGTTATGTGCAGAGTTTAGGCTCAAATCGGCTCTAAAAAGCGCCGCCCTTTCACTTTCACCCAATCCTGTTGACTTTAGCGCCAGGATTGTGCAATGGAGTGAGAGTATTCAGAGAAAGGACTGATCCGCTGGCTTCCCATGACCATATTCTCTATGGACGCTAGAGATTTCCAGTTGAGGGAATACGTTACATTTGTAATCTGCTAGAGCCAGATATTGGCAGCGCCACCAAACGCAGCCGTGCGCTCACAGTAACGGTGTGCGTTCCTTTGCGTTTCTTTGCGTTTCTTTGCCGCGGGAACCTACATGCATTCAGTTGGTGATGCAGAAAATCTGAGCCAGAATACTGGAATACTGTACTTGCTCTTACTGAACTGCTGAATATGTTTGTAGTATTCCCTGGCCATCTGCCCACGCTTCAAATAAAAGAAGCGTTTTACTAAATCGCAGGTAACATAAATTAATAGTCCATTATATTGATAATCAGTGGTGACGTGGAATTTCATGTGAAATGTTGTAATATAATTCATAGATTCCCCAGGGTGATAGGGTACCTATTAAAGTGGCCGGTGAACGTATATTGGTATCACAGATAATATTAAATCTTAAATTAATTTCACATAGATTTAGCAAAAAACTTAAGTGATTTTTATTTATCATCCATAATGGGACAGTCAGACCTACATAATGTTTACATCTGCTGCATTAAGTTTAAAGTTTAAGCGCTCTAAAAGAGGGAGGGAGATTAATTAAGGTGTATTAAGTGGTGAAATAAATATAATTTACTGTGGCAAGAGACACTACAGAGGTCCCGGGCGGGGTTTGATTCCCAGACTCCCGGATGAAAGTCACGCACAATTGCCAGTCAGCCAAAGGCATATCCCCTGAGCCATGTAGCCAGGACACGTCATCAATCGGAGGTCAGTGACAGGACCTCACACTGTCAATTCAATTCAATTCAATTCAATTTTATTTATATAGCGTCTGTTACAATGACAATTGTCTCTAGGCGCTTTACAGAGACCCAGAGCATGACCCCCGAGCAAATATCATCAACTAAGATTATACAATTAAATCCAATCAATGATAATGGCAGGTAAAAAACTCCCACGTAGGGAGAAAAAAAACCTTTATACCAAACAGTGGCAAGGAAAAACTCCACTCCACTCCACATTACGAATTTACACGATCTGCAATTTTTTGCCAGCACTCCTCTCTGGCTTTATTCGCATCAACAGTATTGCTTTTGGCCGTAAAGATTTCTTTGAAATCCTCATAGCCCTGCATTATTAAAACCTGTTCCTCCTGACTGAAATATACGGACCGCCATCTATCCATTTTATCCGGAAGAGGCGTCAAATGACGCGTCAAACGCCCCCTTTCGTGTGAACGCGCACAGAGCAGAAAGCAGAAAGCCGCGGTTAACAAAGATAGTTGATAACCACCGTCGTGGTACCGGTTATCTCTGATCGTGAGTTTCAGGTTTGTTAAGCCAGCTCACCTAAAGAAAGCCTGGCTGTGTCGAACTTGCTTCGTAGTACACCCCTCAGGGCTCAGTGGTTCTCCCATTAAGAAGGCCATTTCCAGACTGTTGCAGGAGGATTGTGATGACGGCTGCTCTGGGGAGCCAATCCTTGTCACCACGCTGTGATTACGGCTGGTGTCTGAGGCTCTGCTGATGAGCTGTGGGCCCAGTTGACCAGACTGTGGCTGGCAGAGCGTTTGGCTGGGGTTTTTTGTCTGTGTTGTGGTGATGCGACTGTTTACAATAAGTATATATTGTGGGTACCGACTGTCTTGTGCTGCCTCCCTCACTCTTGTCATGGCCTTCGAGCCGGGTTGTGACAATTGGGGGCTCGTCCGGTAAACAGTTGGATACTGGTGTACCTGGTCAGATCTGTGTTGGTGTGTGCGCCTTGCGTATTTCTGCTCGTTTTTTTTCGGTGAGTGGAGGCAGCTGTGTTTTTGTGAATGGTACCAGGTCATGACTACCTTGCAGGGGGTGTCTGTGAGAGCCTACGCCGGTGGCTTTGGGCGTGGCTGGGCCCTGTAGGTTTGGGTCACACGGCTGAGGTGAGTCGCTGCTTCTCTGTCCCTGGTAGTTCCAAGAGCGGGTTCCCTAGGAATTCGCCGGGGGGTTTGGTAGAGTGGTGGCGTTAGTGGTTGGAGCAATTGGCTCGGGAGCACGGCCGAGGCTGCAGGTGAGTTGCCACGGTCGTGGTTGCTTCTCCGGGCTTGTGGTATTTAGTGCATAAGTACCCGCCACAATACGCAGCCTGAAAACTAGGGAGGAGACTAGTTAGTTTTGGGTTAGGCAGTTAGTGGGACAGAGAGGTGGTAACGTTTCTCGCTGTGTGGGCTCTGGTTGATGGATCTGTGTGCGCTGGCTGTTTGTGCTGTCTGTTTTTTTTTAAGTTGGAGTGGAAATAGATCTGGCTTAGGTTTTTGTAAAGACTCCTTCAGAGGGGTTATTGGAGGGCTGTATACGCAATCAGTTGGTGAAAAGCATCTGAAGGATAATATAAAGACTAATTAAGGGGAACCTGTTGGTGTTGACAATTTTGCCGTGGACTCTCCAGAACTCCTTCGATCCGAGTGGTTAACTGGTTCTGCCAGCAGAAACCCAGTCAGCTCTTTCCTTGGGTCAGTCAGAGGTCCCTGGTAAAACAGACTTGCGGGCCGCGCAAGTCTCGCTCAAGAGGGTTCTTGGGTGGTGAGGTCGTGGTGTCAAACAGGCTCGGCCAAAATTAAGCCACAGGTTAGGCTGACTTAAAAAGTTCATTTAAAAAAAGAAAAAAACATTTTAGGTTCGTCAGAAAGAAAAAGGGAAAAATCAAAACTTAAACAGAGTTATATAAATTAAACTGGAAAAACAAAATGTTTTAATTGCAAGTATCTACGAGTTGCAGGAGTGACAAAAAAAAAGATGAATGAAGCGACTCAGACGACTTGCCAGACGCACGGACACTTAGGGATGAGAAACGTTCAAAAAAAACTATGAAAAGAGCAAAGCTGTCAGCCACACACAAGAAAGGACTCAAAAGCAGAGCAAAGGTCACTTTAGGAAGGGTTTTAATTTCCAAGTTCAAAAATATCCGACAAGGGGCAGGCAGGGCTCGTAGACAATGGGAAGCAAAGGTCAAAAATCCGGGAAGCGTCCAAGAAGGCGAAGGTACCGGCAAGGGCTAGGCGAGATCGTGGTCTAGGGAGAAAGCAGAGCAAGGTTCAGTAAGGCCAAAAAACATGAACAAGACTTGAAGGAAGGCTGGAAAGCTTGGCAAAACCACAAGACAATCTGGCAAGGTCTTGCTGCTAGAGTGAGCCTTAAGTGCTGTGGCCTGATTGCAGGAGATGGGAAGCAGCTGGTCCAGCCACGCCCTCAGGCTGTGACAGTACCCCTCCTCCTACGAGCGCCTCCTGGCGCCTCATCCAACACATGGGGGTTGTCACGGTGAAAGTCATCGATGAGGGTACGGTCCACAACAAACCGGGATGGGATCCAACACCGCTCCTCCGGTCCATAGCCCTCCCAGTCCACGAGGTACTGGAGACCCCGGCCCGCACGGCGAACCTTCAGCAATTTCCTGACCGTAAACGTCTCACCGCCATCTATGACCCGGGGAGGTGGCGGAGACTTGGAGGGGGGTGAGAGAGGGCTGGAGACAACAGGTTTGACTTGGGAAACATGAAAGGAAGAGTGAATGCGCTGCATGGGTCGAGGCAGTTTAAGCCTAACAGTAGAGGGATTGATGAGTTTGGTGATAGGAAAAGGACCCACAAATCGAGGTGCCAGCTTACGTGAAAGGACCCTTAGGGGTAGGTTCCTGGAGGACAGCCAGACCCTCTGTCCAGCACGGTAGCGAGGTGCGGTGGAGCGGCGTCTGTCAGCCTGCTTCTTGAAATAAGCCACCGACTGCAGTAGATGGGCACGAGCCTGCCTCCAGGTTCGCCGGCACCGCTGAACAAAAGCCTGGGCAGAGGGGACCGCCACCCCCTCCTCTTGTGCTGGAAATAGTGGAGGTTGGTAGCCCAGGCAACACTGGAAGGGAGACAGACCAGTACCTGTAGTGGGGAGTGAGTTATGGGCATATTCAATCCATGGAAGCATCCTACTCCAGGACGCAGCATTGGAGGAGGTCATGCATCGGAGGGCAACCTCCAGATCCTGATTCGCCCTCTCCGTCTGGCCATTGGTCTGGGGATGAAATCCAGAAGACAGGCTGGCAGAAGCACCAATAAGTTTACAAAACGCCCTCCAGAACTGGGCGGAGAACTGGGGTCCCCTGTCGGAAACTATATCCTGGGGCAAGCCGTGCAGTCTAAAGACATGTGCGATCAGAAGATCAGCTGTCCCCTTGGCCGTTGGCAGCTTAGGCAGGGGAATGAAATGAGCTGCTTTAGAGAACCTGTCAACGATGGTAAGTATGCACGTGTTACCTTCAGAGATGGGCAGCCCAGTGACGAAGTCCAGGGCTATGTGGGACCAGGGACGGCGAGGGACTGGGAGGGGTCTCAGAAGGCCAGCCGGGGGTCTGTTGCTGGACTTGCTCCGAGCGCATGTGTCACAGGCTGCCACAAACTGTCTGACATCCTCCCTCATGGATGGCCACCAGAAGCGCTGCCTGATGAAGGCCACAGTTCGTGCCACCCCTGGGTGACACACCAACCTGGAGCCATGCCCCCAGGTCAACACCTCAGAACGGACTGCTGTGGGGACAAATAAGCAGTTAGGAGGAACATTATCTGGGCTGGGTTCCTGAATCTGGGCCCTCTGAACTGTAGACTCCACATCAAAAAGAGCAGCCCCGACCACAATCTCAGGTGGCAGAATAGGTCCAGGTACCACAGGTTCTTTCCCAGGGGAATAAATCCTGGACAGGGCATCTGGCTTTGTGTTCTTAGAACCTGGTCTATATGACAGGGTGAAATTAAAACGTGAAAAGAACAGAGACCATCGAGCTTGGCGGGAATTAAGGCGTTTAGCAGACTTTATATACTCAAGGTTTTTGTGATCAGTCCAGACGTTGAAGGGTAAGACCGCCCCCTCTAGGCAGTGGCGCCACTCCTCAAGAGCCAGTTTCACAGCCAACAGTTCACGATCCCCTATAGAATAGTTCCGTTCCGGGGGAGTGAGACGATGGGAGTAGTAGGCACAGGGATGCAGTCTATTGTCCTTGGGAGATCTCTGGGACAGCACAGCACCCACTCCGGTCTCTGAGGCGTCGACCTCCACAACAAACTGCCTAGAGGGATCAGGGACAGTTAAGACAGGTGCTGTGGTGAAACAATGCTTGAGCCTCAGAAAGGCATCCTCTGCCTCGGGATTCCAACAGAAAGGAATCCTGGATGAGGTCAGGGCCGTGAGAGGGGCAGCAACAGTGCTGTAGTTACGTATGAACTTACGATAAAAATTGGCAAAGCCTAAAAATCCTTGGAGGTCACGTCTGTTGGTGGGTTTGGGCCACTCAGTGACGGCTCTTACTTTGGCAGGATCCACATGCAGATGCCCCGCACTCACCATGAACCCCAAAAAGGAAACTGTGCTCTGGTGAAACTCACACTTCTCTGCCTTCACGAAGAGGCGGTTCTCCAGGAGGCGTTGGAGAACCTGCCTGACATGGCGTCTGTGGTCTGGGAGAGAGGGGGAAAAAATTAATATGTCGTCCAAGTAGACAAACACAAAGCGGTTCACCATGTCCCTTAGCACATCATTGACCAGGGCCTGGAAAACAGCCGGTGCATTAGTCAAACCAAACGGTAAAACAAGGTACTCATAGTGTCCTGTGGGCGTGTTGAAGGCAGTTTCCATTCATCTCCCTCCCTTATCCTCACCAGATGATAAGCGTTACGCAAGTCCAGTTTCGTGAATATATGAGCACCCTGTAGCAGTTCAAAGGCAGTGGACATGAGTGGCAATGGGTAGCGATTCTTGATCGTGACATCATTTAAACCTCTGTAATCGATACAAGGCCTCAGAGAGCCATCCTTCTTGCCAACAAAAAAGAAGCCAGCACCAGCAGGGGAGGACGATGGGCGGATTATGCCTGCAGCCAGGGACTCTGAGATGTATTTGTTCATAGCCTCGGCCTCTGTGGGAGAGAGGGAATAAAGACGCCCCTTGGGCGGCATGGCTCCTTCCAGGAGGTCAATGCAGCAATCATAAGGCCTGTGAGGTGGAAGGGAAATGGCACGAGACTTACTAAAAACTGACTTCAAGTCCAGGTATTCGGAAGGAACCGCAGACAAATCAGGGAACTCCTCCGTCCTGTCTGGCTTTGAAGAGAGAGAGAAGGCAGCAGATGTTAGGCAGTGAGAGTGGCAGAACTGGCTCCAACTTATTATAGAGTTATCAGCCCAATTAACATGAGGGTTGTGGGTCAACAGCCAGGGAAGCCCTAGGACAACGGGGACATGAAGGTTATCCATTACATGAAATGATAGATGTTCAGAATGATTACCAGAAATCCGCACTCCAACAGGCTCTGTGACATGAGTAATTCGCACTAGACTGCGTCCATTAATGGCATTGGTGACCAAAGGCTGCTCTAAGGGAAGCATGGGAATCTTTAGCTGACGGACTGTGTCAGAGCAGATGAAGCTCTCATCAGCCCCAGAGTCTATGAGAGCTGTGAGGGGGTGAGAACCGTTAGAAAGTAACATCATGGGTAAATAAGGACGTTTGACAGGGTAGTTACCTTGGGCGGTGCCCACCAGAAGTCTCGCTCCTACTGATGGCCGTCGACCCTTTACTGGACACTTGAGGGAGAAATGGCCCACATGGCCACAGTAGAAACAGGCGTTCTCCCGGCGGCGACGCATGCGCTCCTCAGGGGACAGCTTGGCACGGTCAACCTGCATGGGCTCTGGAGGGGGGGGTGCATCCTGGGAAGGTGATGGGGGAGAGGCAGTCGGGGCCCATGGTCGAGGCCAGAAAGGATGGTCCTTTTCCGAGCGGCGCTCCCTGAGTCGAGCGTCGACCCTGCCAGCTAGTTTTACCAACTCCGCGAATTCAGTCGGCAGCTCCTGAGACACCAGTGAATCCTTCACAGCATCTGATAATCCATTCAAGAAGGCATCATACAAGGCAGTTACACCCCACCCACATGAAGCAGCCAGGGTACGGAAGTCAATGGCATAATCAAAGACCGATCTGCTGCCCTGCTTAAGTTGCAGTAACTGCCTGGCAGCATCCCGGCCTGAGCTAGATCGATCAAAAACGTCTTTCATTTCCTTGGTAAAGTCCTGATAGTCACCACAAACAGGGTCATCGGAGTCCCATAGGGCCGTTCCCCACTCCCGAGCCTTGCCAGTGAGTAAAGTTATAACGTAGGCCACACGAGAGCGCTGTGTGGGAAAGGCAGAGGCCTGTAACTCAAAAATCAATGAGCACTGGGATAAAAAGGAGCGGCAGGTTCCGGGCTCACCATTGTACGGTTGAGGTGGGGGAAGCGTGGGTTCTCTGGCAGGGGGTGGCGGAGCCGTGGTTCGTCCAGATGAGGTGGGGGTAGATGCCTGCACACTCAACTGTCGCAGCTCTGTGGAGAGGGTCAGGACAGAATCAGCTAAATCATTGATGTTGCGATTCACCTGCTCGATACCTCTTTGTTGGTCATGGAGTAAGGCTCCGTGTTCGCACACCGCAGCCTTCATGGCCTTAAGGTCCGCTGAGTCCATACTGGCCAGATTGTAATGTCAGCCACACACAAGAAAGGACTCAAAAGCAGAGCAAAGGTCACTTTAGGAAGGGTTTTAATTTCCAAGTTCAAAAATATCCGACAAGGGGCAGGCAGGGCTCGTAGACAATGGGAAGCAAAGGTCAAAAATCCGGGAAGCGTCCAAGAAGGCGAAGGTACCGGCAAGGGCTAGGCGAGATCGTGGTCTAGGGAGAAAGCAGAGCAAGGTTCAGTAAGGCCAAAAAACATGAACAAGACTTGAAGGAAGGCTGGAAAGCTTGGCAAAACCACAAGACAATCTGGCAAGGTCTTGCTGCTAGAGTGAGCCTTAAGTGCTGTGGCCTGATTGCAGGAGATGGGAAGCAGCTGGTCCAGCCACGCCCTCAGGCTGTGACAAAAGCGTGAAAGCAAAAACAAAAAAAGGAAAATTTGACTAAATAAAAATCTAAGAGAAAGAAAACACTTTTGACTAGTGGGGAAAAGGAAGGACTCTTCTGAAGGGGAAAGGAAAAAACTCTTTTAGTACAGAGGGAAAAAAAACCAAAACTCTTATAGAAAAAGTTGAATGAAGTTAATTGAGTCAAAAATGGGAAAAATTGAATGGGGGTATGACGCGAGGACAGGAGCCAAAAAATTGCAGCAGATTCTAATAAAAACAGCGTCACAGAAAATTTATGAAAATAAACAAATTAAATAAATAAATGAGAGGCCGTTTGTGGAGCAAGGCCAAAATTGAACGAGAGAGGGAGCAATTAAAAATTTGAAGAAAACATCTGGTACCCAAAGATACCAAAGCGCAAAAGTCAAAAAGAAAAAGGGAGAAAAAAAGAAGAGCCAAAGAAGAGTCAAAAAAGAGAAAGCAAGAGAGAGTGAGACAAAGGAATGTCTCCTGTTTTATATGTTTGAATATTCCAAGATTCTTTGTGCAGACAGGGTTTGGCCAAGACACGACTGCCCGAACTGGTGACTGTCCCCAGGTGTGCTGAAGCAGGAAAAAAAATCTAAGATACACACCCTACACACCCATACACACCCTTCACACCACCTTTCCCTCCCTGCTCCCATCAGGCAGGTTCTTTAAGGTCTGCATCACCAGCCTGCAAAACAGTGTTTTGGCTTGAGCCGTCATTCTAATTGATTATAATCATCACAATGTGGACAAGGTGACATGTATGTGGTTTTATGTGTGTGAGTGTGGGTATTCTTTCAGAGGCTCCACAGGCAAATTTCGTTGTGCTGTTTATTTTACTGTGTAATGTCATTAGAGGTGATTCTGACTCCGAAAAAGTGCGGCTGAATAGGTGATGTACCCATAATGCCTGGTGCCTACCATACAAGAATGAAGGGCATTATTATGATCTGCGGTTGCTTCAGTTGGTCAGGTGTATGTTCAATATTATATGTCCAAAAATTAGTAAGAAGGTTTTTCTGTTATTAGGGTTGACATAATCATATGGGCATATTACAAGTAAACAATTGCAGTATTTATTAATATTATGTTTTTGATGATAAAGTTAAATTAAAACTTGACTAAAATGAGAATTAAAGAATTTAAGTAGACACATATTTCATGGACAGACATGTTGCTCTTCAAATTAACTTTTTTTGATGATGGGAGAGTCAGAAAATAAAGAGCCAAAAACCTTTTTTTTCTCTGCTGCTTTTTTCTTGTTTTGAGTATTAATGTTGCTTTTGTGTGAGAGACGCATCACGTCCTAAAATGACAAGATCAAGGACATCCAATAGTTTTATCAGAATGTCTGTCCTCCTTCAGACAAAATGTTGGAACCTTTTTTTTTATTACCTAGTTTGCTGGGAACAGACAGATGTATACAAATCATATTTTTGACTGGAGCAAAGTAGTTTAATTCAAGGTGTTGCAGTTCTTATGTATAACCAATATTATTTATCACAGTAACTCAACATTGTTTGTCTCAGTTGTTCTCTACTAGTTTTGAGCATTGCAGCAAGGACACTGTTGTATAAATGAATACCCAACAGTTAATAGTCTGACACAAAGATATACATGACAGAATAGATTGATAATTCTTCATATTAATTTACTGACTTTGCTCCACAAACATGAAAGACCTGTCTGGGCACATGGTCATGTTAGCTAGAAGCTGAAAGTGGAAAAACCTGAAAAGAATGTCACATCACGTTGTACCGCACCGAAGGAGAATGTCACTCACCTCAGCTCAAGTCAAGTGGAGTTCGTAGTTATTTTATAACAAGTACATAGCAGAAACGGAACCTGCTTCACAAGACATAAGACAACACAGAACAACAGGGACTGCAGAATTGATGCATAAAGTGCACAAGTGCAAACGTGCAGACAGCACAAGACAGAACAAAGACTACAAAGCCAACAAATATGGAGTTCTGGGGGAATGTACAATAGCAAGTGTTTGTAGCAGCATAAACGTGCAAAAACTTGCAGAGAGGATGGAAGATGCTCAGTTGTCTGTGCTTGCATGTGTGTGTGTGAGTGTGTGTTCCTTCGGTCCAGTTCCTAAATTAGATCAAAATAGATTAGATGTAGTTTATTCATCTCCCAAGGGGCAAATTCAAAATGAAAAGCATTGAGAAGTCTGATAGCATGAGGAAAGAAACTATTATACAGTCTGGTCTTGAGGGCCTGAACGCTTCAGTACCGTCTACCAGCCGGTAGGAGGGAAAAAGTGTGTGAGGGGGTGTGTGGGGTTGTCCACAATGCTGGTGGCTTTGTGGATGTGCTGTGAGGTGTAAATGTCTGAGATGGAGGGAAGAGACACCACAATGATCTTCTCAGCTGTCTTCACTGTCCACTGCAGGGTCTTGTGATCTGAGACAGTACAATTCCCAAAAGATAAGATAAACTTTATTTATCCCCAGAAGGAGAAAATCTATTTTCAGTACATCTGTCAAAGAAAACATACAAAAATTACTGTAAATCGAAAGTTTCATCATGATGTGGCATTTCATCAATTAAGTGGTTGATGATTCAGTGTTTGCTGTAATCACAAATCACAGTTCAGGAACTAGATGACAATATGAGACAATATCACATGTTGACTAGACCAAACACTTTTGTTTGTATCAAATCACAGTAACTAACGTACAAAAAAAAAAAAACCTAAACAGGTCAACATAGGACAAGGGTCAATGGTGTACTTGGTGTTGGAGATGCTGTTCCTGCTCCAGACTGATTGAAGTCTCCAAGTCAGGAAGTGCAGGATCCAATTACAGAGGGAGGTGTTCAGATCCAGCAGGTTCATCTTGCCAATCAAGTGCTGAGGAATGATTGTATTGAAATCTGAACTGAAGGCTATGAACAGTATTCTAACATAAGTGTCTTTATTGCCCAGATGGGTGAGGGCCAGATGAAGAGTGGCGGAGACGGCGTCATCCGTTGAGCGGTTGGAGCAGTAAGCCAATTGCAGGGGCTCCACAGAGTTTCCTTGAGTTCAGGTTTAACACACTCTAATTTCTATATAACCCGCTTTCTGAAATGGGCCCCTGTTGTCCCTTTTTGCCTGAATTTTTTTTTAAGAAAAGATTGATTTAGCATCGCAGCTAATCATCACACGTGAAACCAAGATGAATATATTTACTCAGCAACATTAATAACCCAAGTCCACTAGACAGCAGATCATGTGCCAAGTGACCACATCACTTCTGTCTACCTTTGAAAGTGATGAAAACAGTTCAGACTTGTGCCACTGTAAAAGTAATGCATGACTTTGTTTAATTATGCTGTCAAAATGTCACAGGAAAATGCCAGAGGAAAGTTTCAGACATGAAACAAACAGCTGAAGGCAGGGAAAGAAGGCGCTGGCTTTTAAAACACACTGAGTGACACCCACGTGTAATGTGGTTTTGTTGAGAACACAGAGGTCTACAAAGAAATTTGAACAATGCTGAGATGAGCGTTCCAGTGGCAGAACAGCAAATACTTGCAGTGTTAGATGGTGTGTCAGATGAACATGTGGATTTTCTCAAGGTTCACATCTGATACCCTTTCTGATGTAACGGGATCTCTGACATGGTTGGCGGCGGCACTATCACTACGCCACCAAGCATAAATCCAAGTAAAGATTTTATATTGCCAACCACTTTTTAAAAACAGGAATCAGAAGGAAGTGCTGTGATTTAATCTGTGCGGTTTGCTGTCATTGTTATATCGCAGCACTACACTCAACATCAGATCAAAACTGCTCAATCTACTGCTTTCTATTTTCACGTATGTTCTCTTGCATATAAAAATGTGTTAAGATGTTAACACTTTTTAAGTGTGGGCTAGCCTTCAAAGAATGATCTCAACAATGACAATAAAGACATGCTGTATGCGGTAGATTGATATTTAGTCTGGGCCATTTACTGAGTGTCCTGCAGAAATATGTAAAATGTGTAGGCACTTGGCCACATTAGCTCAGAGTTTAAGATTGTTATGTATGCATGCATGTGCTTTGTTGTTCCCTCAGTTGAAACTTACATTGAACTAAGTAAGCTGTTATGGTTAAGAGTCATAAACGCCATCACACAGTCTGAACATTCCAGAGCAACTGTGGGTTCATGTAGCTGTAAGAACAAATCATTTTACACCCTTGTTTCTAAAGCACTGTTTTCTATATGATGTTAGGTTTCAGTTGTTTGTTGTGATGCAGCTAAATATGCTACATAACTGTTTTCTTCGTCCTCTCTTTGCATCAGCATGATTTTATGAATGTATGGTCAAAGAAGGAAAATGATTTCCTTTTCCCCCCCATTTTTTTTTTTAAATTTACCACTTATTACTGTAGATCAAAAGTTTCATCATGATGTGGCATTTCATCAATTAAGTGGTTGATGATTCAGTGTTTGCTGTAATCACAAATCACATTTCAGGAACTAGATGACAATATGAGACAATATCACATGTTGACTAGACCAAACACTTATTTGTATCAAATCACAGTAACTAACTAAAATATAATTTCAAATCCTCTTTTCTGGGTTCTACGAGACAATTAAATGATATGACAATGACTTCATAACATTTATTGACGAGAATCACTTGCCTGATCAGTATTTTAATTTTGTGCCTATTGATTGTTCATCGATACATTTATATACTGATGTAGAAAAGCAGTGCTAAAGTATTCTATTTATATCCAAAACAGGCAAATTAATTGCACTGTATTCTATTGAATCCTGTCTGAATAACTACGACGAGACTTTGGTCATATGATCAATTAGTAATATATCATCAATAAATAACTACGAACCTGAAGACATGCCTTGTTGGTATGCAAGCCAGGTCTGGCCTGCAGCAGTGCGTGCTTGATGCATTCAGGGACATCCTGTCCTTTACATAGACGACAGGATGTGCTGACATCCACAGCTCATTTTGATGAAAGGTCTCAATTGGCGACCAAAAAGCTTTTCAGTGAGTGGTTAGCAGATGTTAACTGGTTTTTCAGGTTTGTGGACCTGGATGCACATTTTATCTTTCTTTCCCCTGTCAGTAAAAAGCCTGAGCTGTAGATGTATCGAGGAGGACATAAACTGCAGCCAAGAAGAAGAGGGTATTTGTCCTGATGTCCTAAAACATAGACAGATATTAGCTTTGTCCTTCACTGACTGTGTTTAGGTGTATTGCAGGCTGAGTCTGAAGAAGTTTTACAGTTGGAGAAAAAAGCAAAGAGGCTCACTACATGGGATGACTTGGGTTCATACCAAAACAACATTTTACTGTGAAAATATAGAATATTCCAGTTTGGAATAAAATAATATAAATAAATAAATAATTAATAGTAAATAAAGTATTTATAAATTTATGAATTCATATATGTAATTTAATTTCATTATTAATATTAATACATGTTGCCAAAGTTGTTGATGGTTTCTTTCTACATCAAAGGTCTCCTTTCTATGTCTCAGTATGTCTTTAAACTTGTGACGCTCGGTCACTAAAGTGGAGCATCGCCAACAACAGCTTCTTGTCTTTGTTGGTCCAGGGCTCGCCAAAGCCTACGTGGGCCCCCTTGCCAAATTTGATTGTCTTGATAAATAACACTAATTTTTAGGATTTCATTTTCTTGTCTTTCAAGACAAATACTGTAATTCCTTGTGAAGCTGTAAGATGTTAATTTTTTTTATTGACTGAAAAATAGGACGTTGATGGTAATAATGATTGTTGCTTTTATTCATTCATTTTCCATGCCTACTTCAGTCCTTTTCACGGTCATAGGGGTTTGCTGGAGTAAGGTGAGAGGCAGGATACACCCTGGAAAGGTCACAGGTCCATGACAGGGTAAAAAAAAACACTCAGAAAAACAGTCCTTCTGGCTCATGCAGATGATTAATTCAGAATCACAAATCAGCTGAACATGAATGTTTTGGGACTGTGGGAGGAAGCTGAAGTACCCTGAGAAAACAATGATGGCAACATAGAAAATGCAACATAGAAAATGCATACAGAAAGACCCCAGCTAGAATTTGAACTGCTGTATTGCCATTTATTTCTGCTGTATTGCCTTTTATTTCTATACGTTGTACATTGTACATACCAACAGAGTGATCGTCACTTTCCTGTCACAATGGAATTACTGGTTGACACAAATAATTTACAGCCTACTGGAGATGCAATAGATTTTTGGAACCGTGCCAGATAATGAGTGCATAAAGTCTTCTTGCAGCCCTGAAGCGTCACCTGAGATGTGAACGAGCAAGACAGGTACATGAATGTCAGTATTTCTTTAATCTATTTCTTATTTCTGACTATTGATTTAAAAGAAAACAAAACCCAGTGGCATTTAAATTAAGAGGTTAATTTTTTAACTGTATTTTAGCAATATGTGTTACTTTTGAGAATTGATTTGAAGCAAAACTCAAACAATGTGAACATAGTAACCAGAGCTAAAATCTATCCTAAAAAGATTTACTTTTAAAGATTACAGTGATTGTTCTGGTTGAGCGTTTGATGAATATGTGAAACAATCTGTATTTTTTTTTAAATATCTAAACAGATTTCTCTTTTTCTCTTTTTTTTAATTACTTTAGGTTGGCAAGTTAGATTTTTGAGCAATAAAAAAATGTCGGGTAACGTACTCCTGGCTCTGCTGGTTCTGTCTGTGTTAGGTAAGTATTTCATTTTAAGCCACTTCTAATTGTGAATTTAAAATTAAAATGTTAAATTCACTCACTTTAACACCAATATTAGACATTAGAGTTTTTTTATTTAACATATGCTTTTGATTTCATAGGTGGAGTGGCTCTTGAGGATCCAGGTAAGTCGAAACTTTACTTCTTTAAATTTTTTTTCCATACTCTTGGTTTGCGTTCACTTTTCCAATGAGCACTCAAAGACAAAGACTTGACCCCAGGTATTGTCCAGGGACTCCATAGCACCTGTCATATAGTATTGTGGAGGGTATATGTCAGTGTTCCCCTTTCCGGGTCCTTGAGGGCCACTGCCCTGCATGTTTTTGATGCTTCACTTCTCCAATACAAATAAATGGGTTAGGGTTAACATTAACAGATTCGTGCAAATGTTGATGGCAAGTCCATGGATTCTGTTTCCATGATGCTTACTATGAAAACTAATATCATTTCTTTCTTGTTAACTATTCTGTTGTGTATTTTTATGAGATTATTTACCAAAACGATCTATTTTGCTGTGGAGTAGATTCAGTGATAGATTTTTGCATTCGTCCGTCTTCAGTTTTGTCCATCTGTCAATCGCTGGGTTAGGTGCATGTGTAGTTATGACTTCCGGCAAATGATGTGCACCCAAAACATGGCCACTTTTTGCCAAATAAACTTTGTTTCTAAATTATTTAGATATGTTTGCCTTGGTGATACATGACAAATGGGCAGAAATCATAGAAAAAAAAGATTTTCTTCTAAGTTGATCGTGGATTTTGTGGCCCTCGCCATTGGCGTCAAGGCAGAAAAAAATGGTCAAATTTTGGTCGCATTTGGTGACCAGTTAGTTGCCATTTTATACCCTGATATGGTGTGGGATGCTTTGGATCACGAACTGTTCCTTTTTTGACTCCACACTTTTCTCTTTCCATTTTTTAGTTAAACGTTTTCTTGGTTTCATTTGCCCAAAGAATCTGATTTCAGAGCACAGGAAGGTTTTCCTGACAGTGATCAACCATAACTGCTACTGGTAAAAACCAGATAAAGCAAACTCTTGATCTTGTCAGACAACTGCAAGTTACTTGCTGTATATGTCACACGTGGGCAACAGAAAAACTAGCTCACACATCTAAAATGGACAGTGATAGCAAAGGCAAGTAAGATGTTGAAGAAAATAATAACAGAAAACAAATTGAGAGGGTGTTTTGTTATGTTTGTGGTGCATGGGGGGGTGAGGGGTAATGGGAGGATGGCTTTGTAGCTTTGGGGTGTGTGACGGCTTATATTTTGTTTTAATTTGCATTGTTTTTTTTTTTTATCATTATTATTATTTTATTTTATTTATTTATTTAATGTAAAGCACTTTGTGTTGCCTGAGGGCATGAATAGTGCTCTATAAATAAAGTTTGATTTGATTTGATCTGTGTGTTACATCCTGGGAAAGAAAATAAAGGCGAGCGCGCATTCGGTGACTATAGCACCGGACATCTTTGTGTTCCTCATGTGAAAAAATTAGGGCTGTCAAAGTTAACGCGTTAACGCGTGATTAACGCAAAATAATTTTAACGCAACTAATTTTTTTAACGCGCGATTAACGCGCCGTTGATGTACAATAGTAGAGAGGAGAGTAGGTTTAATGAGCCTCGGGCCCCGCCGTAGTTGTAGTCCTGTAGTCCTCCGTAGTCCTGTTAAAACAGGAAGCCATGCTGACGACGGCCATGCTGCAGACAGACAGACGTAAACAAACCTCAGTTAGCAGTAATTGGGATAAAAATGGATACAAAAGATACTATTTTGAATGGTAAGTTTAGCTTCAAAACCTTGCCTGATAGCTAACTCCACAAGATAAATGTTGTTTGTGTTTGCTGTCGATGTCAATTTAGTTACCACCGGAGTCCCGACTACTGAAATATCACTTGTCGCTAATGAGAGCGCTGATGCAGAGAGAGCCCCCCCGTTTGAAGCAAACCACGAAAATATTTTGTATGAAGAACATAAGAGAAAATATTGAGTATATATATATATAACATATAAATATATAATGGATTTGGCATTGTAGCAATAAATAAACATGCATTTGTTTTGCATAAGGCAAGCATTTGTGTACTCTCAAGGCAAGGCAACTTTATTTGTAGAGCACAATTCGTACACAAGGCAATTCAAAGTGCTTTACAGATGCATAAAGTCACAAGAAGGCAAATAGAATCATTCCATACAAGCATAAAAATAATCAATAATAAATTAAATTAATAAAAAAATTAATTAATTAAATTAAAAATGAAGAGTGTAGAAAAAATCCCTTCAGTTGTCATCTGCACATCTAAACAGAACTGTTTTCAGTCTGGATCTGAACATTGTCAGAGTTCAGGTCTGTCTCACATCTTCTGGAAGACTGGTCCAGATTTTAGGAGCATAAAACTGAAATGCAGCTTCACCTTGTTTAGTCCTGACTCTGGACACCAGCAGGAGACCACTACCTGAGGTTCTCAGAGTCCAGGTTGGTTCATATGGATCTAACATGTCAGAGATGGACTTTGGGGCCATGAAGAGACTTGAACACAAGTAGAGCTGTTTTAAAGTCTATTCTCTGAGAGACAGGAAGCCAGAGACCTCAGGACTGGACTAATATGGTCATATTTCCTGGTTCTAGTCAGGACTCGTATTAATAAGTGTAATACAACTTGAAAAAGATCTGTATAAGGTAGATTTAGAACACATAAAAATATGCGATTAATTTGCAATTAATCATGATTAACTATTGACAGTCATGCGATTAATCTGATTAATTATTTTGAGAAATTGACAGCCCTAGAAAAAATAAAAGAAAAATTTCCGACACCACGTCGGTGCTGTTGTGATGTAACACACAAAAGGAGCGACATTGGAAACCTTCCCAAACCCGACAAACTTGTCTTTGAAACATGAATGTCATTCTCGACACTTAAATGAACATGAAGACGTTTGCATTTAAAGTCCTGTCAATCTTTGAATCCACATATTGATGTGAGCAGGTTTTCTCCAGCCTGAACTACAACAAATGTTTTATGTTCAGGCTTGATGGTTGATTGTTGTACGTGGCTGAGAAAACAAGAGGATGACAACAGACTGAAATGGACTTAAGTCATAATTAAATACAAACTGTCCTTTTTTTACATTTACATTTTATTTAAGTTATTAAGCTGCAGCTATACGTTTTATTTATTTTAAAGTGGGCTACTTTTTGTTTGATCAATGTTTTACAAGTAAGGGAATGACTCAAATGAACCTGCATGGTTCTTTGTTTTATTTCAAAGTAGGTCTACACATGCCAGTGTTTTTTTTTCCTCATTCAAAAGATTCAAGATTAAATATATTTACTTCCATGTCAACAAGTTAATAGGAAATTGTCTTGGTTCTGCTCACAAACATACAGTACAGCAGCAGCCAATATTCAGTCTTTATAAGTTTGAGGTTTACCTTTGTTAAAAACAGCAATAAAATGTTAACAGTTTTCAGTTTGTTCTTCTATAATTTCATAAATGCAACAAACTATAGTTCTTTTACAGTGGATGAAAAAAAATGGAAATGAAACTGTAATTGGTATCTTGTATGACCTTTTGCATTAAAAACTTTAAAAACTGCCAAACATACTAGGAATAAGCTTTTGGGTAGATTCAAATCCCTCTGAATACATAATAACTAGATATAAAACTTCATACACTGTGTTATCTTCATTTTACGGGTCAAATAAGTTTTGCGGCTCCAGATGAATTTTATTAAGGGGAGAGGGGCAAAAAGTGGCTCTTTTGATAGTAAAGGTTGCCGACCGCTGTTTTAGACGTAAAGGTGACTTAATCTCCCCCGCCTTTAGAGTGACCCAAAGCACTAAAACATCCTCCTTGCTGTTTTAACTTCTTATGAGTCCTTCAAATGGAATTAATGGCTGCAATTCCTGAATAATATATTCAATATTTTGTTAAATGTCTTAATTTAAGTAGTTTCATATCTTCACATCTGTTTTATTTCATATCAACTGTGGTGTTTCATATAGGCAACATCATAAAAACTCCTTCATTGTCCACATACTTCTGGACCTAACTATATGTTACAGGTTTGCTCAGCACCATTACTCCTGTTTCTAGACCAATATAACATACTTGTGTTAATATTGCTTCTTTAGCACATCTTTATCCAGTGTCTGGGACTGCAAGCGATCCAGCAGATGATGGAAGTTCTCCAAGGATTGCTCTGCAAAGACCTTTTGTCTATTTTGGACGGACATACATTTACGCTTATGTATGCAACATTATCATACACATTTAATAAAGATCATGAAAACATTTTAGTTGAATTAAAATTCCCTCCACGAGATAAAGTAACTTCATTAAGGTCATTGCAGAAATCTAAAAATGTATTGGTATGTTGTGTAACAGATAGTGGAATATAGATTTTATTGATTTGTTTTCCTCCCGAGTCATCTACATTTCTCAACAATCAAAGCTATAAATGAATAGAATAGCTAAGTCTCTCTAGCGCATAATAAAACAATTTTAATAAATACATATTAAAAAGGATTTCTTCACTGAAGAGTGAAACATTAAAAGAGAATAATGACTCTTAGAGGGTCTGAGGTTTATCATGTAACTGTATGGATGATAAGAGATGATTAATACGTAAAAAGTTACCATGACAGAAAGAGGCCTTGAAGTTTTGTTGGTGTATACATTATTATATTATGATATGTTAATAACAGCTCTGCAATACTACTTAATATATGCAAAATTGAAAACAGAAGAACAGAAGCGGTTTCTCTTTTTTTTTTTCTTTGCAGCATTACCTAATATTATAATCTGTGACGGTGTATACAGAAATTGCTGTCAGTGACAGAGATGTTACCACTGATCTCTTATTTTCAGGTTAATCACAATGGGCACATAACGTTCAACAATCCGCTGTCAGCTTACATACCTAAAAGAATCCCAATACATGGAACCAGAGAGATTATTGCTCCATTCTGGACAGATTTGGACAACAGAGAAAGAGGTCAGATCCTCTATAATCAATACACCAGTGGTGACGTCCTCCAAAGAGCAACACAAGACATTAATGCCTACTTCCCAAGAATGAACTTCCATGCCACCTGGGTCTTTGTGGCAACATGGTATGAGGTGCCCTACTACCCAAAGACAGGAAGGGTAGGTCAACATGATTTATAGTTACGCACAAAAAGTATTTCTTGAAATGTGAGAGCATCATGTTATTTAAAGACATGAGAATGCTAATGTAAAAGACAAGAGTTACAAATGTCCAAAAACCTATAAGTTATTGTCTTGATAATCAAAATTGGATTTTTCAAACAGTACACATGATAATGAACTGATACTTTCCAGGTGACAACTTTCCAAGCTGTGTTGATCTCTGGAGGCCAGAACTCATTTGTATTAATGAACTACGAGACAATTGCAGAAACTGCTTTTAATGTACAGGTCAGAACCACTACACTCATTATACACCGATCAATAACATTATTACTAACCACTTAATAATGAACAAGTCCTCCTTGTGCTCTCAAAAGAGCTCTGACCAGTCAGGGTCTAGACAAAGAACATCTGAAGGTGTTCTGGAGTATCTGGTATTGTGATGTTATCTATAGATGGGGGTCTCTGTGGATAGCACAGATTCAATCAGGTTACACCAGTGGAGCTTGAAGGATAAATGAAAACCTCAGATTCTTTACTGTGTTCTTCCTAGAAAAATATGCCAAGGCGCCCACTGCTGACCTGCTGGGGGAGCCAGCTCTTGTAGGGAGTGTAATTGGCCTACAAAACATTTTTGATCAGTGTCAAGTACCAAAAAAAGATATGAATATCAATGGCAGGATGCAGGTTTTCCCAGCAGAACATTGCACTGTCAACAAGATGAGTGTTTTTTACTCACATTAATCACAGTCAGTGGTCATAATGTTGTGCTTGATTAATGTATGTGCAATAATTTACTGCAAATGTGTGTAATTGCAACTGGTAATGTTTGACTTTGCAGGCTGGCTATGACACAATAAACTCGGATCACCATTTCAGTGTACCTGGATCATTCTCCAGAAATGCAACAGGCAGAAACTGTATTTTCTGCCGCACCAGCAACATCAACGTACCTGGTCGTTGGGCCTTTAAGATAGATGGATCAACGGGCTGCACTTTCAATGGTAGGTTTTAGGCTTTTTAATAAATGCTGTTGGTAAGTGTATATTTACTGATTGTGGATGCTATCATGAAGGACGCTATCGTCAAAGTGGGGAACAGTTCTGGGATGGTGAAGAGTGCCAGAGCTTGTGCACTTGTGATGGCATGACTGCTGCAGTCCAGTGTGTCCCCAACTCTTGTGGTCCTCAAGAGTCCTGCCGTGTGGTGGAGGGTGAGTTTGGTTGCCATCCCAACCCTCATGGCACCTGCTCAGTCTCTGGAGACCCTCACTACATTACCTTTGATGGCCAGGCCTATGACTTCCAGGGAACCTGCCGCTATGTCCTGGCAACAGTTTGCAATTCCAAAGATGAGCTCCATCACTTTTCTGTGGAAGCTAAGAATGAACTGTTGAATGGGTTGGCAATTTCCATCACAGCTGAAGTTTTTGTTGATGTGTTGGGCTATCAAGTGCTTCTGTCTAGAAACAGCCAGGGCATGGTAGAGGTGAGTTAAGCTATTTAGGGAAGAATTTCCCTGTTTCTGTATACATTTGAGGTTACTAACGCTATGTTTGTCGTTCCGTTTCTTCATATCAATATTCTTGCTGTTTAAGAAAATGCAGAATCAACTAAATACAAATAAGATATGACACATTATTTTATTTTCATTTTTCCACAGGTAAATGGAATAACTAGAAATCTACCAATTCTGTTGAATGGAAATCTATCCATCTTTGCCAGTGGATCTCAAACATTTGTCAGTGCAAGTTTTGGTTTGAGTGTCAGATACGATGGAAGGAGCACAGTATCTATCTCTGTGCCTTCAATTTACAGGTATCTGTTGTTCAATAAAGATCATACTGAAGTATTTTCATTGTCAAATAATTCACAAAACTTAAGAACTTAGGAAATGTGGTTTCTAAGCAACAATTCAACTTGAGAGTTTACATATTTGAAAACTGATATTACCATCAGGGAGGGAAAACCTGTGGACTATTAAAGCTGAAACTGTCATACTTGGATACACCTAAAAAGGTATATCTATTTATACTGCAGTGAAGCCATTAACAAATGATCTGTCACCTGTTTCGCATCAATATAGAGGGAAAACCTGTGGACTCTGCGGAAACTTCAATGGAAATCCAAGTGATGAGTTCCTCACCCCAAATGGAGCACCAATCACCACTCCAGATGATTTTGGGGCAGCCTGGAAGGTTCCTGGCAAATACACCTGCAGTGATGGTTGTGGCTCCTCCTGCCCTCAATGCAATGATGATGGACCTGCCAGAGCTCAGTGTGATGTTATTCAGGCATCTGATGGGCCCTTCAGCTTCTGCCATGAAAAAGTGGATCCAGCACAATATTTCAAAGACTGCGTCTTTGATGTTTGTGTGTCGGGAAGTGGGGGCCAAGATCTTCTTTGCAGGGCCATTGAAGCATATGTCAGTGCCTGTCAGTCTATCAATGTCCAAATCTACCCCTGGAGACAGGACACCACCTGCAGTGAGTCTACTGGACTTCTTTTTCTTGGATCTTCAGAAAAATATGTAAACATGCACATGTATTTAAATGATCAAGAAAAGCCTTTGAGAAATACCAATGACCTGGATGACTGAGCGCTTACAGCAGTGTGTCTCTTTAAGTATTGCATCTTGACACGATTGAACTTGCTTTTAACAGTCTTCTGTGTACCTTTTCTGATTTCTTTTTCTTACACACTAAGGGATTGATTGTCCAGTAAACAGTCATTATGAGCTGTGTGGAACAGACTGTGGCCACACCTGTGCCAGCAGCACTGATGCCACCTGTGAGCATGTTTGCTCAGAGGGATGTTTCTGTGATGAGGGTTTTGTCAGGAGCGGGGCGAGGTGTGTCCCTGTGGAGAGCTGTGGCTGCCAATACGATGGCTTCTACTTTAATGTAAGTTGGTTTTAACTAACTTTATTATTCTTTTAGGTTAATTTATCAAGTTAATTGACAAAATTGTGTCAATAACATTTAAAACAAAGATTAGGTAAGAGGATCAACATGTAACAACATTACAAGAGAAAATTTTAAAAAGTTGCCTCTATGCAAAGCAGCTATTGTCTTACAGTCTGTGGCTGGTCACTTGTTTATAAAGAAAATGTATAGCTTTTCTCTGCTCCAGCATGTAGTTACTGAATTGAGGAACTATGAAGGAAGCTTTAGATAGATCAACTCAATACTCCCCCTGCTGGACTCGTCTGGTTACTACTTCTGCTCCCTCTGACATTACCTTCATGATATGAGAAAAATAAGAGGATTCCATTTGAACACAACATGAAAACTAAGTTTGACTTGACTAAGTACGGTGTCTCTGGATCTGACTCAAATCCAGAATGAAGAAAATGAATGTTTAATAGCAACACAGCATCAGAGTAACTATTTCTCCGGTGCTCCAGGTTGGCGACTCCATTCTGGACAGACGGTTGCTCCCAGAGATGTGAATGTCATGCTCCCAATGACCTGTGCTGTTCTCCTGCATCGTGCATTCCTGCACAACAGTGCACCATCAGGGATGGCCAGCTGGGCTGTTATGATGCCATGTCCACTTGCACAGTGTGGGGAGACCCTCACTACATCAGCTTTGATGGAGCTCTGGCTCATTTCCAGGGCACATGCTCTTACATCATTACTGAGAGTGTGAGCCACAGCACCCATGAAACCCAGTTTAAGGTCGTTGCCACCAACAATCACCGTGGCAACAACCTTGTGTCGTTTGTGTCAGCGGTGGATATCTACCTCTCAAACCAGCTGGAGAGTCTACATATCAGGATTGGACCCAACAGAAGAGTGAAGGTAATCTCTCCTCTCAAGACCAACAGCATTCTACGTCTGTCCTGACATCCTGTTGAACCCTCTGACCTCTACTCCTCCCAGGTAAATGGAACTGAGGTGTCTCCTCCCACCACTGCGGGAACATTAGCTCAGGTGTTGAGACAGGGAAGCAACATTGTGCTTGATGCAGTTGACTTCATAGTCCAGTTTGATGGGCGGAGTACTTTACTGGTCAGAATGGGACAAAACCGTCAGAACAGAGTCACTGGGATGTGTGGGAACTTCAACAGCGATCCTACAGACGACAAAGTGTTACCAAATGGCACACTGGCACAAAATGATAACGAGTTTGGTCACAGCTGGAAGTCATCCATCAGCCAACCAGGGTGAGCTGTTATGAAAAGCTCAGCAATATAACTGAAACTGCTTCACTCTAATTACAGTGTGCTCTGTCTTTCCCAGATGTGGATCCACAGATGAAAACATTGATACAGTGAATGACTGTCCCTTTTCAGAAAAATACTCTGAACTCTGCAGCATCATCACCAACACCAGTGGCCCATTCAGTGTTTGTCACCCGCTTTCAGACCCACAGCCATTTTTCATTTCCTGTGTCTATGATCTCTCCCTCTACACTCCAGCCAATGGGATGCTGTGTTCTGCTGTCTCAGCCTACGAGAGAACTTGTTCGGTTCTGGGGTTGAACATCCCAGAGTGGCGCTCTGCTTTAGAGTGTGGTATGTTTTCCAATGACTGAATAATATTGATGAGAGGTCTTTGTCATTTTACCTGTTGGTGACAACAGTCTTGTGTCTTGACTAATTTTATTGAGCTTTTATAAGTCTTTGTGTTATCCTTTCTCCAGCGGATGTAGATCCCTGTGAACAGCTGGACTGCACGGAGTATGAGTGGTGTGGGCAGAAACATGGTGTGTACGGCTGTTTCTGTGATGAACATCATGATCGGCCCAACAATGACTGCTACGGTGAGGGAAAACCACTTAAAACCCTACTTTGTCATTAGAGGGTTGAAGTGATGATGTTGGTTCCAGACCCTGAGAACAGTGGTATTGTCAGCTGTATGAAGTATTTTTATATATATCTTCTGCAAATCTTCAACACAATCTGTCTTTTTTAAACCTGCAGGCTTTGATTTAAGTGTCATTAAGCAGGAAAAATATTATTTAATTTCATCTTTAAACAGACTCGTCCATCACTTGTGAGGGCAGTTCAGGCACCATGTCCTTGTCTCGCTGTCAGCTGTTTGAAGCAGGCTTCCACTCCAGTAGCCTGCATCTCCAAGATAACTCCTGCAATGGCACTCTTGATGACGGACGACTCATTTTTCACTTTGACAATGACGACCACCTGTGTGGCACAGTACTCAGGGTAAAGTTCATAGACTTCAATTTTATTATTGCAGACTGAATGCTACCGTCATTAATTTATACCATTTTGTCATTGTAACGTTTAGAGCAATGGAACTCATTTCATGTATGAGAACACCATCCAGGGTGACATGGACCCTCATGGAGGTCTAATCAGCCGTGAGAGGAGCATCCGCCTGCATTTCTCCTGTGAATACCCTCTGAATAAGGCTTTGTCTATGAATGTGGGAATCAACCCTGTGAAGAGGTGAAAACACCATCTCTTCTTAATATTTATTTTGATCTGTTCTTTCACTTTAGTGTTGATATCAAACTCAATCTATTTGATGGAAATCCTTTGCAAGATACCTGAATCCCTATTCTGCACCGTCACTTGCAAATATACCATTTAAACTTTAACCTGGAGATCAAAGAAGAATGTGTCAAATTTCCTGCCAGGCTTAGTCTTACAAAGTCAGCATATTTGCTGAAAGGGAATAGTTTCCTCCCTGTTTTTTGTACTAAAGCTAAGGAGTGAAAACATGTCTTTTTTTCCTTTCTTTTTTTTAAGTGTATTGAGGAAGAATCTTGGTGAAACTGGTTTATATCAAATGCGGATGATCCCCTACCGAGACGCAAGCTTCCTCCTCCCCTTCAGCGTTGACAGTACTATAGAAATGGAAGTGGATGAGAGGATGTATGTGGAGGTGCGAACAGATGGGATAGATGGACGGCAGATTTCCACCCTTCTGGACTCATGCTGGACCACGCCAGTCAACGACGCAAACTACCCAGTCCGCTGGGATCTCATTCACTGCAGAGTAAAAGATCTACTCTCTCTTCTTTTCTTCTTCCATCCTTCACACCAAGTTAAACTTATGGCATTCTGACTTCTGCCTCTGTCCCCGTCTAACAGGTGTCCTAATCCAGAAGATGGTACAGTGGAGCTGATTCAGAGCGGCGTCTCCACTGTGGCCCGGTTCTCCTTCAAGATGTTCACTTTTACCAACTATTCATCCATTTACGTGCACTGTAACGTCCACTTGTGTCTTTTGAGAAACAACTGCACACCTGTAAGAACTATCTGATGTATAAACGGTGTAATGAAATGATGCCCCTGCAGAAGTTACTAATGTTGTTTTCCTTCAGTGCTGCTACTCAGGTCACCATGGACGAGTGCAAAGGGAACTTTTACATCATGAATCCACAAGCATCTCCCTTGGACCACTTGTCCAGAAGCCATATCCCATCGGTAAAACTGTACAATATTTTCATGTCTTTGTAGTATTGTAGATGAAACAGAGGTTGACTGACTCCATTTATCCATGTTTCTTCTATTTCAGATGCAAAGATGCAGAGAAGCAGTACTTCAGGTCAGCAGATATCAGTCATTACCTTGACTGTCATCTTGCTGACTGCCAACATTCTGGTCCACTAGGATCAAAGAATGATATTTTGAGATGACTGAACATGTATCTACTTTATGATGTATCTTGTTTTTAGGGTTTTTTTTTTTTCCTTGGTGTGTGATTTTGTATTTACAGCAGTAGAGGACACTGTTGTGCAGCACAGTCAAGTTAAGCTCTGTATTCACTGTGTATTTGATATTTATCAGCTGTTATTTCTCTTTGGTTCTTTTGTAGGGATTTTTATCATAGAAAATGGTTATCATATGATAATTTTGGTTAAGTATAAAGGGACTTAATTCTGATGGAATTTGGTGATGCAGATAAATATGCAAAATGTCAGTAATTGCAAATGATCTGAAACTATTTTTTTTTTTTTCCTTCACCAGTAAACGTTCACCTAAGTTCACCTGTTTATAAATCTCTGTAAACCTCCTTGTTTAACATTTTTGTGAATTTTTTTTTAATGCACCTTTTTTAAATCGTGAGTTACTGGAACAAATTAATGTTTAACAACCAACTGACCTTCAACTGAGAGCAAGTCGGGGCTTGGCTTTTGATAAGACTATGAAAGATGTAAGACATTCATTGTATGTACCAGTAGAATTTCTAATTTTCTTCTTGCATAACAAAGGCTTTTCTTTGGGTAAACATCAAACTTTTTCAAAGTGTTTCTTTTTATAACATTTACCTTTCTTCAAAACTTTTTCAGTTTTTTTCACCATGCTGGATATCAATTTCCAGTCCAAATCATGACTCATTCCTGCAGTATTTGTATTTCACAACTCGTGATTTTCAGCCTTTTGAGGATTGACCACAAAAACTTTCTTCCAGTTGGACATGCCTGAAACACTTTCCCAGGAAGTCATTTGTTAGCACTTCAGCCTCGTGACATTGTGCTCCTTTGTGCTGGAAAATGTACAGATCATCCCTAAATTGTCCCTGGATTGCTGAGAGAAGTTACTATTGGAGGACTTTTTGACACCATTTTTCATGACAGTGACTGTTGTTTCTTGGTTTGTTTGTTTAGAATTGTGAATAAAAGACTAAAGCAGCTAAAAATAAAACAATCAAAACAAACTTTTGGCCACGACTGTAAAACATTGAATATAGCCACAATGAATGAAATCTTTGGTCGGCACTAGATTTATTACTTTAGAGATCCTGCTGAACCACGGTTCAATGGCCATACTCGAGCACGGTACCGACCAGGACCAGGAACTGTGGTCAAGTGAGCCATCATCCATGGAAGTCCGGTCACGACAGCGGCTGTTAATAGTTTAGATGTGCTTCTACAACCCCTAGCAAAAAGTATGGAATCACCAGCCTTGGACGAGCACTCACTCAGACATTTTATTCTGTAGAACAAACTCATATAAGAAGCATGAAACAATAATGAAGTTTTTCAAAAGTGCAACTCCTTGGCATTCAGAAACACTAAAAGAAATGAATAAAAAACATTGGGGTGGTCAGTAAATGTTACTTTTACAGAGCAAGTGCTCTTGTTTGTCTTGTTTCATACTTTTTATCTGAGTTTGTTCTACAGAATAAAATGTCTGAGTGAGTGCTCGTCCAAAGCTGGTGATTCCATACTTTTTGCTAGGGGTTGTATAACAAAACTTTCTGTACAGAAGGTCAGCGTGACTGTTAGACATGACATAGCTCAGGGTTTAGACTACAAGATAAAAACCTAGGACACTGCTCGGCTCAATATCAGAACTTTGTTTCTTCCAGGTGGGAACATGGTAAATTTGCTGTTTGCATAATCTGCTAAAAATGTAATAGTTTTCTTTGAAACATTAGATCAAAAGCATATGTCCTACAAGAGAGCCAGTGAAAACATATGTGGTTTTGAGGATTCCTCTCTCTTTACCGCTGTGCTGATAAGTGTGAGGAAGGATCAAAAAAGGCTGCTCCCAACTTTTAAATGCATAAAAATGTTTATTACAATCAAAAGGAAGCACACGACAGACTTCTGCAGCAGTCTGGGATCTTTCTGAGCCAATCGTAGAAAATCCTCAAACAAAGGACGGTTCGGCTTTTTATAGACCTTTGAGTACCCGCAGGCTGCTTTTGACATTGTACAGTTTCGCCTTTCAGTTGAAACTTGTATTGAATGCAACTAAAACCAAGATGGTCCTGTTCTCAAATTCTAGGAACTCTGCTGCTAGTCTTCCTAATATTGTCACCCTACAGGGAAGCCTGATAGAGTGTGTGTCTGGGTACAAGTATTTGAGGTTTATACTTGATGACCACTTGACCTTTAAGGTACATATCCAAAATCTAGTTAAGAAACTTAGGCTAAAGCTAGGGTTTTACTTTAGGAACAAGATGTGCTTCTCTCCTGCAACAAGGAAGAAGCTGTATGAGGCTACTTTCCTTCCCCTTATTGATTACGGTGATTTTTTTTATACATGCACGCCCCTACCAAATATCTGCACCTACTAGATTCCGCTTATCATAGTGCGCTGAGATTCATCACAGGGTGCAAACCTCACACGCATCACTGCACCCTTTATAATCTAGTCCAATGGCCCTCCTTAGCTCAGCGCAGGCTAACCCGCTGGCGCTTATTCATTTATAAATCTATCATTGGGATGTTGCCCCCATATCTTTGTAGGTTTACGTCCTTCAAGTCCAGCACTCGCTCGCTGCGGTCTACTGTTAGGCTCCAGCTGACTGTGCCTAGGGCTCGTACAGAGCTGGGGAATGAAGCATTCAGAATCTCAGCCCCCTCGGCCTGGAAATTGCTGCAGAGTGACCTGAAGTTAGAGAACCTGATCTCCTTTGGGCAATTTAAGGGGCTAGTGAAGGGTCTGGAGGCAAGAACAATTGGCAACTGTTCCTGCTTTTCAAGTTAGGCTAGGTCTGACATGTACTTGCTTAATTTAATCCTTGTTGGTTGAATCAATGTACTGTTTTATCTATTATTGTTTATGTTGATTGTATTTTATCTGTTTAATGTGCAACTTTTATGGTGGCTTTTTGGCCAAGGCTCCTTCGAAAAAGAGACTTGTTCTCAAAGGACTTCCCTGGTAAAATAAAGGTAAAATAAAAAAATAAAATAGATGATCAGACTGGACCTGCCTCTTACAGATGTAACCTGTCAAAGGATGCTTTGACAGGTTTGTATGTAGGAAGCAGTCCATCTCTCTACTCTGCACAATCTGTTGACAGTTCACATGCAAAGATTCTCACACACCAACATTGTCCCAAAATTCCAACTCCAAAAAAGGAATGAACTCTTTCTAAGTATTTCTAACTTTGATTTTTCTGAGTGCTTCACAGGTGTTCCTTCACAGAAAACACAGCAAACATAGATATGGACCATCCCCACTCATGAGCACAGTTTTGTCAGCACAGTAGATCTAAGCACCCTCGTGTGGTCAGAACGGGTATGGCTACAAAACGTGGTTTTTAAGATTCATGAAACCTCCTGTTGTATTTAAAATAGGGTCAGGTCACCATGGCCTGTTTTGTCGAGTAATATCTAATGTGGAATATCTAATCCAATGTGGAATATTGCTCAGGTGCCATTTCATGAAATTTGAGACACGTAGCTGTCAGAAGAAATTAGCTCAAGGCTCAACGCATTGATAAACAATGTTTAAAATGACTGCATTTCCTCTGCTCATTGTCTTGTGCTGACAACGGCTGTCTTGTGCTGTATGTGAGTTACAATGACCATCTCTGCTTGTATACAAATGGAGATTAAATTCCCTCTGCACCCTCTGTCCGACTGTCAAGTGCTTTTTTAAGTGTTGTACAACTTCCTCACTCCTCCATGAGTCACCACCTTATCGTGGTGGAGGGGTTTGCGTGTCCCAGTGATCCTAGGAGCTATGTTGTCGGGGGCTTTATGCCCCTGGAAGGGTCACCCATGGCAAACAGGTCTCTAGGTGAGGGACCAGACAAAGTGTGGCTCACAGACCTCTATGATGAACAAAAACAATGGACCAAGGTTTCCCTTGCCCGGACGCGGGTCACCGGGGCCCCCCTCTGGAGCCAGGCCTGGAGGTGGGGCTCGGAGGCGAGCGCCTGGTGGCCGGGCCTTTGCCCATGGGGCCCGGCCGGGCTCAGCCCGAAAGGGAGACATGGGCCTCCACTCCCGTGGACTCACCACCTGCAGGAGGGGCCATAGAGGTCGGGTGCGTAGAGAGCTGGGCGGTGGCCGGATTCGGGGACCCTGGCGGTCCGATCCTCGGCTGCAGAAGCTAGCTCTAGGGACGTGGAATGTCACCTCTCTGGCGGGGAAGGAGCCTGAGCTGGTGTGTGAGGTCGAGCGGTTCCAGCTAGATATAGTTGGACTCACCTCGACGCACAGCTTGGGCTCTGGAACCAGTATCCTCGAGAGGGGTTGGACTCTCTTCCACTCTGGAGTTGCTCCGGGTGAGAGGCGCCGAGCTGGTGTGGGCATACTTATTGCCCCCCGACTTGGTGCCTGTACATTGGGGTTTACCCCGGTGGACGAGAGGGTAGCCTCTCTCCGCCTCCGGGTGGGGGGACGGGTCCTGACTGTTGTTTGTGCTTACGCACCAAATAGCAGTTCAGAGTACCCACCCTTTTGGAGTCCTTGGATGGGAGTATTGGAGAATGTTCCATCTGGGGACTCCCTCGTTCTGCTGGGGGACTTCAATGCTCACGTGGCAACGACAGTGAGACTGGAGGGGGTGTGGTTGGGAGGCAGGGCCCCCCCGATCTGAACCAGAGTGGGTTTCGTTGTTGGACTTCTGTGCTCGTCATGGACTGTCCATAACGAACACCATGTTCAAGCATAAGAGGTCCACATGTGCACTTGGCACCAGGGACACTCTAGGCCGCAGTTCGATGATCGACTTCATAATCGTATCGTCGTCGGATTTGCGGGCCGCATGTCTTGGACACTCGGGTGAAGAGAGGGGCGGAGCTGTCAATGACACCACCTGGTGGGGGTGGGTTGGCTCAGATGGTGGGGGAGGATGCCGGTCAGACCTGGCAGGCCCAAACGTGTTGTGAGGGTCTGCTGGGAACGTCTGGCAGAGTCTCCTGTCAGAGAGAGCTTTAACTCACACCTCCGGCAGAACTTCGACCATGTTCCGAGGGAGGCGGGGGACATTGAGTCCGAGTGGGCTATGTTCCGGGCCTCTATTGTTGAGGCGGCCGACCGGAGCTGTGGCCGTAAGGTCGTTGGTGCCTGTCGTGGCGGCAATCCCAGAACTCGTTGGTGGACACCAGCAGTGAGGGATGCCGTCAAGCTGAAGAAGGAGTCCTATCAGGCCTTTTGGCATGTGGGACTCTGGAGGCAGCTGACAGGTATCGGCAGGCTAAGCGGAACGCGGCTTCAGCGGTTGCTGAGCAAAACTCGGACATGGGAGGAGTTTGGAGAGGCCATGGAGAACGACTTCCGAACGGCTTCGAAGAAATTCTGGTCCACCATCCGCGTCTCAGGAGGGGGAAGCGTGCTCCGTCAACAGTATATACAGTGGGGATGGGAGCTGTTGACCTCGACTCGGGACGTTGTGGATCGGTTGGAGGGAATACTTCGAGACCTCCTCAATCCCGCCGAACGTCTCCAAGGAGGAGCAGAGTCTGGGGACTCAGGGGCGGACTCTCCTATCTCTGGGGCTGATTGCCGAGGTGGTTAAAAAGCTCCTCGGTAGCCGGGCCCCGGGTTTGGACGAGATCCGCCCGGAGTTCCTCAAGGCTCGGGATGCTTGAGGGGCTGTCTTGGTTGACACGCCTCTGCAGCATCGCGTGGACGCGGGGACAGTACCGCTGATTGGCAGACTGGGTGTGGTCCTCTTTAAAAAGGGGACCGGAGGTGTGTTCCAACTACAGGGGATCACACTCCTCAGCCTCCCTGGGAAGGTCTATTCAGGGGTCCTGGAGAGGAGGGTCCGTCGGATAGTTGAATCTCGGATGAGAGGAGCAGTGTGGTTTCGTCCCGGCCGTGAACGGTGGACCAGCTCTACACCCTTTCAGGGTCTTGGAGGGGGCGGGAGTTCGCCCAACCAGTCTACAGTGTTTTGTGGACTTGGAGAAGGCGTTCGACCGTGTTCCCCGGGGATTCTGTGGGGGGGTGCTTCGGGAGTATGGGTGCCGGACTCCCTTGTACGGGCTGTCCGGTCCCTGTACGACCGGTGCCAGAGTTGGTCCGCATTGCCGGCAGTAAGTCGGATTCGTTTCCAGTGAGAGTTGGACTCCGCCAAGGCTGCCCTTTGTCCCGATTCTGTTCATTACTTTATGGACAGAATTTCTAGGCGCAGCCGAGGTGTTGAGGGGATCCGGTTCGGTGGCCTCAGGATGGGTCTCTGCTATTTGCAGATGATGTGGTTCTGTGGCTTCATCGAGCCGTGATCTACAACTCTCGCTGGAGCAATTCGCAGCCGGTTGTGAAGCGGCTGGGATGAGAATCAGCACCTCCAAATCCGAGACCATGGTCCTCAGCCGGAAAAGGTGGAGTGCCTTCTCCGGTTGGGGATGAGGTCCTTCCCCAAGTGGAGGAGTTTAAGTATCTCGGGATCTTGTTCAGAGTGAGGGCAGGATGGAGCGGGAGATCGACAGACGGATCGTGCGGATCTGCAGTGATGCGGGTGCTGCGCCGTTCTGTTGTGGTAAAGAAGGAGCTGAGTCGGAAGGCGAGCTCTCTATTTACTGGTCGATCTACGTTCCTACCCTCACCTATGGTCATGAGCTTTGGGTAGTGACCGAAAGAACAAGATCACGGATACAAGCGGCTGAAATGAGCTTCCTTCGCAGGGTGGCCGGGCTCTCCCTTAGAGATAGGGTGAGAAGCTCGGTCATCCGGGAGGGGCTCAGAGTAGAACCGCTGCTCCTCCGCATCGAGAGGAGCCAGATGAGGTGGCTCGGGCATCTGGTTAGGATGCCTCCTGGACGCCTCCCTGGTGAGGTGTTCCGGGCACGGCCCACTGGGAGGAGACCCCGGGGAAGACCCAGGACACGCTGGAGGGACTATGTCTCTCGGCTGGCCTGGGAACGCCTCGGGATCCCCCCAGAGGAGCTGGAAGAGGTGGCCGGGGAGAGGGGGGTCTGGGCCTCCTTAATCCGGCTGATGCCCCCGCGACCCGACCTCGGATAAGCGGAAGAAGACGGTACGGTACGGTACGGTACGGTACAACTTCCTCACTAGAATCTCAAACAATTGGTAAACTAATATGCACTATTAGTAAAAATTTAAACAACACCTCCATAAAGATATCAGGGTGGCTTGGTGGTTGGCACTGTGGCCTCACAGCCAGAGGGTTCCTGGCCCTTCTGTGTGGAGTTTGCATGTTCTCCCCGTGCTTGTGTAACCCACCTCAGAAATGTTTTTTTTTATATATATTCCTCTTAAGAGATGATTAAGGTGTAATATAAAGTGTGGAGTTCCCTATTCCATTGTATTGTAATAGGCACAATAGCCCAGGTTGAGTCCTGCTTTATTTGTCTGTTATCCACTTTGCAGCAGTAGAAAAATGCCTTACAGAATGGCCAATAGGTGGCGCCTGTGTCATGCAGCTTTCGTTATGCTTTGTTTTTTTTTCTTTCTTCCGTGCCTGCTGCAAAGTTAGAAAGAGCATACAGCTCGTGCTCTGCAGGAAAAAGAGACAGACAACTAAAGCAGGACTCAACCTGGGCTATTGTGCCTATTACAATACAATGGAATAGGGAACTCCACACTTCATATTACACCTTAATCATCTCTTAAGAGGAATATATATATAAAAAAAACATTTCTGAGGTGGGTTACACTTGCGTGGGTTTCCTCCGGGTACTCCGCCTTCCTCCCACAGTCCAAAGACATGCATGTTAGGTTTATTGGTGGTTCTAAATTAGGAGCGATTGTGAGTATGTGTGGTTGTTTGTCTATATGTAACCCTGTGTTGGACTGCTGACCTGACCAGGGTGTACCTCAAGAGAGCTCAGATAGTCTCCAGCAAATCCCCATGACCCTATGTATGATTAAGTGGTTATAGATGATGGGATGGATGAAAACTCCATCAAAGCTCTACCTTGAGAAAAGTAAGTACTTATTGATGATAACACTTTCAGTTCTCACAGATTTTTCATGACAGTATATTTGATATTTAAAGGATTTGCTAAAGAAAAAAGCTTTTTTTTTTTGTTTTTATTTGTTTGCATATGTCCTTTAGTACTGCCAAAACCAATATTCAGGTCATTAAAGGCAAAGTAAATCAAGTTGGTGTTTGACTGCAGTCTCTGAATTGTCTGTGCTGCCAAACCGTGGATTTCTGACAAATATTTTGAATAAAGATCAGATCTTTTCGGATAGAATTCATAAATACACCTTCTTGTATAATCTGGAGTTGACCAGACATGTGCACAGATAGACTCCAGCAGGGGCGCCGCTAGGGATTTTGGGCCCCATGAAAAGAATCTTTACCGGGCCCCCCAATACAGCGGCGAAATTTGTTGATGCTATTTTTGATCATCATTAGGGGCCTCTCTGGGCCCCCCTCAATCATGGGCCCCTATAATCCGTATCCTTTACCCCCCCTTTTCGGCGCCCCAGGACTCCAGATGCCATTTTGTTCTCTGATTTGATAAGTGCTCTTTCTGCAGAACATTTTTTCAAACAATATTTAATTTTAGATTTTTTTTATATTTTATTTAAGATTTCACTCTTTAAATTTGATTAGAATAAAAATTTGATTTTGACATCTGGTAATGATGGTGATGGATGGGTTGACAGCTGAGGATAGACAGGAATGTCCATGGACTGTGATGTTTGCAGATGACATTGTGATCTGCAGTGAGAGCAGGGAGCAGGTGGAGGAAAATCTGGAGAGGTGGAGGTATGACCTGGAAAGGAGAGGAATGAAAGTTAACTGCAGAAAGACAGAATACACGTGTGAACGAGAGAAACCAAAGTGGAACGGTGAGGCTACAGGGAGCAGAAATGAAGGAAGGAGGAGGATTTTAACTACTTAGAATCAACAGTCCAGTACAGAAAAGAGGTGAAGGTTGTGCAAGCAATTTTCAACGGTTGGAGAAAAACATCTGCTGCCACTTGTGCTAAAAGCGTTTCAGCAAGAATGAACGTACAAAACGGTGGTGAGATCTGCTTTGTTGTTTGGTTTAGAGACTGTAGCACTGAGGAAAAGACAGGAGGTAGAGTTGAAGGAAACAGAGATTAAAATGTTGAGGTTCTCTTTGGGAGTGACCAGGATGGATAGGATCAGGAATGAGAACATAGGAGGAATAACATATGTTAGATTTTTTGGACAGAAAGTCAGAGAGGCCAGACTGAGATGGTTTAGACATGTACAGAGGAGGGATGGTAAATATATCAGTAGAAGGATGTTGAGGTTGGATCTGCAGGAGGCTGAGACAGAGACCAAAGAAGGAGATTTACAGATGTAGTGATATATGTAAATATGATCCCGTAGACGCCTGCCTGGTGGTTAACACAGGTGTCTTACAGCAAGAAGGTACTCCGGGTTCAACGGCATCAATAAAAACAAATATCTTTTTATCAACAATGAATCACAGATGTCAACACATGTTTTTGATTATATATTTACCGTAAAGTTTCGACTCAAAGTTTATTATACATTAACGCAAAGCTGATGTAAATTTGTCAATAAATATTTGAATGTGATAAATATGATAAAGTAATTAAAAACATTGTTGTTTTTAATTATTGTTGTATGCAATACAACAGTTACGCAGATTTTCTTTTCTTTTTAATGTGATTATAGGCCTTAAAGACTTTGTAAGGTTGTAGAAGATAAATGTGGAAAAGTAGTAAAGAAAACGTTTGTAAAGCAAACTTTCACATGCTGAAATTCATGTCTTTGTTTCACTCAAGACTGTTTTGTTTTATTCATCTTTGTGTTCTTACAGCCTAATATATTTTCCACCCATCTTTTTTTAAAGGTTTTTATGGCTCTCGTGGACATTATTTACAATGAGAGAGAACAGGGAAGATTTACAGCAGTCACCTGTTGATGTTATCTCAGGTATGAAAAGGGATGAAAGTATTTGACTGCTGTGACATCAAACTACTACATTTACTTCATTACCTTTTTGTTTTTTTGAGAACCTTAATTCATGTTATGTAGAGGCCACAGATATGAACATTTTGTGATATCTGCATGATGTTGCCTTTGAGATTTAATGCATTTAACATGTATTCTAAATTTCATTGCTTTTAAAATAAAGATGAAATTGTACTCAGGTCTAGTTTCCAGATTACATGCATCATCTAACTCACAAGTAACAATGGACATTCAGAAAGTACAAAGGATTTTTGTAATGAAGAAAACAATCTTTAATTGTTGGTTGAATCATTTGATAATCACCTGGATGACTAAATGACAGGTTAAGAGCAATGCAACACCTGTCAACACTTTATCTTCCCCCTTAACCTACTTGCATAAATTAAAACTGCACCCATTGTTGTCATCTTGAATCTCAACCACATTCTTGTGAAGTTTTGAAGATGACTGAATGTTATTATCATTTTTTTTCAAATGGCTTACAGGTAGAAAAGCACATGGCGAACCAATCAAAAACTCCACTGAGGTTTGTTCTGCCAAAACACGTGAGCACTAATTATTCACTCAGAAAGAAAAAAACCCCACAGTCATTCAGAATTAGAATCCTTATTGTTGATACCAAATGTTCAAAGAAATTGTATCCAGTCCCATTCAGTACAAAGAAAACTATCTAACTTTCTTGAAAAACTAAGCTTAAAAACTTACCAAGACATGACTCATAAATATGCGAGTATAAAAATGAAATATACTTTTCTCAATTATACCTGTATGTCATATCGTGTATTATTACATTACAGGATTCACTATATTCCAATAGTCATCTGAAATGATTTTATTTAGGTAATTTTTCTGGATATTTTTTTTGTTCCATCATGAATACTGGGTCCTACTAACTGTTCCTCAGCGGCTGCTTGCACCTGTGTCTAACTACACCTTGACTTTATCTGAGCAGCCGTATAAGGCCCATACTGGTTCAGTATGGCTGCAGAACAGTTGCTGCCAGTAGCCATGGTGAAACATCAGACTGGGTTCCTAACTAATACTGGAAGTGTCCTGTTGCTCTGCTCTTTAATCGTTCAGTTTTTCTTTGATTCAGACTGTAAGTAACTGTTTCACGTTGGTTCTTCTCCAGCCATCATGCATGCTGACCAGGCCTCCCAGGGGAAGTCAGATCTGCTTCTACCATGTTGTCCTCAGGGGACGCTGCCCTCAACCAGACCTCAACTTAACGTTTGCGTAAATAAACACTTTTGTACTTCCCATCACAACATCAAAGTTATAATGGAAAAAACAAAAATAAGAAATAATGAAACTGTTATAGAAGGATGCAAGAAGAGCATCATAAGTGGGTGCAAGCAGAGAAGAGGCAGCTTAGGTTTTGCATTTGAACTCCTGTAAAACAGTACAAGTTTAAATGAAGGTGAAGGTATTTGTGACTAAACTTTTCTTCTTGTTCTTCTGGTTTTTCCCTTTAGGGCTTGCAACAGTGGATTATTGGTATCCAACTTTCCCTGTCCTCTGCATCTTCCTCTGTCACATCCACCAGCTGCACATCCTCTCTGACCACATACAAATATAGGATAAGATCAAATTATTGATCCCATAGTGGGGAAATTCACTTGTTAAAGCAATTCACAAGGTAGGGTAAAGTGCAAAAAATATACAGCAAGTAGAAAAAAGGTTAATTTAGCAACACAATTGTTGTGGCAATTTTTATAAATTGCACAAATAAAATTATAGATCCTTAACAAAATGCAACAGCAGAGCTCAAACTTTTAACCAGGTTTATTTCAGCTGAGCGCACAGCGGGAACACAGTCATGCAGCCTGCAGGCTGGATGATTGTGCCCCCCGTAATCCACATTTACATCCCTTATATAGTAGTCTGATAGAACAAAAGGCAATTTACATCTCTTACACAAGGAAGTCTTATTGACCAAATGGCAGGAACTGGTTGATCAATTTACATGTCTTACAGCAAAGAAATCTTTGTTGATCAAAAGCAGGAACTGGTTGATCAACATTTCGGTAGTGTGAAGACAGTCTGCAAGACCAAAAGGAAAGAGTTCATTTGATATGCGTTTTGGTAGGTGTGACGAAAGTTTCCCAACTCACATAGTTGGGAGCTTCCTCTCTGGGAAAATTGTCACAATACACTGATAAAGGTGTTAGCAACTTTCGTCTGGAAATGTTGATTGAAAAAGGAGCTTTAACACCTAGACAGACAGACTTATATTCAAATTCTATAAGGACACTCTTTTCATCTGAGTTCTTTGTTATACTTAGCATTCTGTATTCAAATTTTCCATAACACTCCTCCCTTTTTATTAAATTTACAACATTTTTAATCATTCTATATCTCAAAGAACTCCATACTCTGGTTTTCAATGTCGTCCTGGGAAGGCAAAGGGACAGAGAGTCTGACTGTTGTAAGAAGGGTGTATGCACTGTAGCATTGAATATTCAAACAACCAAAAATTTTGCCAAGGAGATTATGCAACAATACAACATCATAACAAAATGACAGAGTAAACATAACAGCTGGATTTATATGCTTGGTGGACATCCGATGTGCTGTGAGCCACCAGAGGTTGTCTTGATGGCCATGATGATCAATCTTATGGGCTGCTCGTGTCCTTCCATGGAATAAAGGTACTGGTGTTGAAACCAGAATCAGCCCAGAGGAAGCTTACGAAAGTAAGCAATTTTCATCGTTGCCGCGTGGAGGGTAGACTGCCTCCACGGGAACTGGTCTCAGGGATTATTCTGCCCTGTGTTGAGAGACCAGTTTTTTTTGTGGTTCTCAGGAGGAATGCCTGAGACTGTCTGCAGTGACTTGTGTGTGTCCAGGTGGCCCTTTCAGTGATTTTTACTGCCGTATAGGTGGTGAGAAATATCTGGAATGGACCTTGTCACCTCTTAGATTTCCAGTGCGTCCTTCGAAGTTCCTTTCGCTTGGATCCAATCACTGGGTCGCAAAAGGATGTAGAGGGCCTTCAGCTGGTCTTGGCAGGGACGCTTTCACTGGAGTCTGCACCTGTGATAGGGCTTTTGACAGGTTTTGGCAATAAACAATCATTTTGCTGTCACATGTGTCAGTGGAGAGAGCTCTCCACTGTGGGGGTTCAATTCCAATCATGGATGGACGTCCAAACAGAATTTCAAAAGGACTTGAATTGTTTTTGTCCGTTTACGCATGCGCATTTGGCCAGTTTCATTTTTAGTGAACCGTTTCTCTCTACTGCTCCTCCCGACTCAGGGTGGTAGGAGCAGTGGGTTTTTAAGCTGAAAACCCCACCTTTCACTCACCTCTGTGAGGGCTTAAACCATAAGGAGGTTGAACATCCTCCCTTTGGATACATGGTCTAACCTGTGTGTCCATTTGGCAAACTGAAGAAAAGAAATGTCTGGGAAGACATGGTTTTCTGCCTGGAGATGTCCATGTCGTAAGTGATACATGTTGTATGTGTGATACGACATGTATCACTCACTGTAAACCAAATTTACCTAAGGGTACAATAAATAAATCTAATCTAATCTAATCTAATCTAATCCACAATCCTTCAGGAGAAATAAAGCAGCTATGTGACTTCCACAAGGCTTTTCTCCATGGAGTAGAAAAAGACTGGACAACAGAAAGTGAAGAAAGATTTGGAATCTGGGTTTATGCAGATAGCATGGTGAGAGGAAGAGGCTGAAGTTCTGCAGTCTTTAGCAGCTACATCAGCTACAGCATTTCCTCTAGAGATAAAGTAATCTCTGCATGTGTGAGCTACACACTTGACTGCAGAGATCTGCTTGGGCAACAGAATAGCATCTAACGGAGCGGAGATCTGTATCACGTTTACCATCAGACTTTCCATCAGAACTTCAGCAGTCTGAGCAGGTCTGAGGACAAGACAGAAAAGATGAGAACATACAGCAAATCCTACACAGTTCTTCCTTGAGGGATGAAGTAAGGATGAGCCATTAACAAAGGAACCAGATCACAGGGGTGGGGCATACCATCCTCCACAGAAGGGTGGCAGGATTGGGAGTGTTAGACCTCTGAACAGTCACAATGGGCATGTCCAATAGGACAGAAAAGTATGTCAGATCCCCTATCTCAGCGGCCTGGCTGCAGGCAGGTGAGATGTTTGCGGTCTAACTCTATTGGAGACAGAGTGAGGAACCATCTCAGAGACAGCCAGGATCCAACTTCAAAGAATTTCTGAGAGCTGCATTCTAAACAGTGTAACCTTGATACAGTCATGTAAAGGTGTAAAGCTTGCTATTAAACTGGAATGCAAGCCAAAACTGACTGTCTGGATGAACTGGGACAGAGAAAGAAAATAGTAACAATAATAATAGTACATTTGACAAAACCACAATAATGAAATAAGTAGCATCAGGAGGAATTTCGGACAGGATGGTGTGAGGATTGACACCGTGGGTAGTCGGGGAACAACAGATTTATTTACAGCCTGTAAATTTTGCAAAAACTCTCCACTCAACAGGTTGTCAGATCTTCTGATTTATTTCACAGGAAACAGAAGAGTTCTGACTGGAGATGTGAAACGTGGAACAATCACACCAGCTTTTTTTAGGGATTCAAAAACGGGCGTGATACCTTTTACAGCGTCAGGTTTCAAGGGATATTGCTTTTGACATGGTCAAAAGTAAAATTTAGGTGTGATAACCACAGGTTCACACCCTTTGATCAGCCCCACATCATATTTTGTTTCAACCCACAATGTGTGTGTGTGTGTGTGTGTGTGTGTGTGGTGTGTGTGTGGGGGGGGGGGGGGGGGGGGGCACGTCTTTCAGGGCTTCTGGTATGTGAGGAGAGGAGAAAAGTTCGGAGGATAAACAGATGAAATTGTCACCATTAACTACCAGCCGTGCGGCTTTCTGGCATTGAGTCATTTCATTCATGGTCTGTTTATACATCCTACAACAGGGAGAATAGAACACACCCTCGTCGGGAGTAGGTTTCCAATCAGTTACACTGTCCCCTTGACAAACAAATTGTCCAAAGTCATGCCACTCTGCGTCGGATGGCTTGGACAATGGAACAAAGGGGGGGTATCAGTGTGGGACGGAAACAACTGTCTCTGTTCCGGGGTTAGTGAGGCAGACAAAGCACAAAACATACACACAACACTTAACGTATCATCCATCCATCCATCCATTATCTATACCCGTTTCATCCTCTGAAGGGTCACGGGGGTTAACGTATCATATATATAAATAGATATATATATATATATATATATATAGATATATATATATATATATATATATATATATATATATATATATATAGATATATATATAGATATACACATTTTTTGTAAGAGCATCTCTCTTATTCTGGATCTTGGCCACCTGGACTAAAGAAAGATATGCAATGCAAATCCCCTTCCTTCGTATAGTCTGAATTTAGTCATGTCCTAGCACGACATAAATTCATCCAATATTCAGAGGTCAGGGGCCATCTCCATTTTTTTTTTTTTACTGATAAGCATATGATGGAGTGGTATAACTATGCTTTAACATGGTGTGTTCATAATCACCTTCTTCAGGATGTGATGGGGTCTGAGTTATGTGGAGACCTTCAGCACCTGATGTGATTTTTAGCCTTAATATACATTAGGTCCCTTCCCAAAAGATTTATGGGACACAAATCTGACAGAATAAAGCTATGTTTAAAACTTCCTGTTCCTGGAGAGAAACAAGGAAGTGGTACAGTAAAAACCTCTCTTTGGTGGTGACCAGATGCATAAATTGAGAAAATTTAACGTCCTCCCAGAGGGGGAGGAGGGTCAAACACGATGTTAACACAGGACGAGTCAGGATCAGAATCTCAAAAGAATGTTTCACAAACAAATATGGAGTCCGACTCCGACACTGAGGATGAGGACCAAGAAGACCGGAAAAGACTCACAAACATCATTACACAGATAAATATAGGTTGTAGTATGTGTGTGTGTTACTGCAGCTGCAGGTTTGTGTGTGTCTGTGATGTCTCACTTCTCCTTTCACACGTCATCACATCCTCTGGGGTCGTCTCCTCCCCGCACGCCATCAGTCCACCCGGCCTCCCATGACAAAATCTCGAGCGGTTCTGGGACATTCACCGTTCCAATGTCCAGTTTGACCAGTTATAGCATTGGTCAGGTTCTCCAGGCTGCTAGTTGCCATAACGTCTGTCAGCAGCTGCGGCGTCTGCCATGTCTCGCTGCTGGTCACCGCTGGCAGAGAGAGAGAGAGAGCACAAGGTCGGGCCCCCGGGAACTCTGGCTCGCCCCTCCTCCTTGCTAGCAGTGAGCTAGGGTAATTCCAAAAACTCCAATTATATTCCTCAAGTGTTGGAAAAATGGTTAATCCGTTCCTGTGTCTTCGTCTTCTGTTCTTGAGGAATAAATCCTTCAGGTCTTTCCCTCCAGATGGTTGGTCAGCTCCCTTGTCCAGCTAGTCCTGCTTCTTCGAAGACGCCCCACGGAAGAACGACAATTTCTCTCTGTCTTCTCTTTTTATGTATTCTCTCTCTCTCTCTCTTTCTCCCGTCAGCTTCCACCAGCCTAAAATGTCCCTGTTCGGGCGCCAAATGTTAGATCCCCCAGTTTTGGTTCAGTCTCTGACTAGCAGAGTCTGTCACCGGGACCAGCTCTCCATCTCTTCGGGTAAGAAGTTGCGGTCTAGGGGGGTTCACCTCACTAATATCTCCTCAACTTATTTAAGCTGGTGTCGAGGGGATTCGCCTAGCTCTCACTGCATACAACTTCCAGCCGTATACCCCGCTTCCCCCAATAACTGACCTAAGAGGAATAGCCAATTGGCTCAAAGTCCAGCTATCGGTCACGTCTGTTAATTTGCAGCTCCCCTCTTAAGATCTGGGCTCTTGTTACCGGCTAGGATAAATTTAGTGGCTTGGACAGCAAGCTGCAAGGATATTGACAATATTAGACTAGAATAACCAATAAGAATCTATGTTACTAGTGCAGAGGCATAACCAAGGTCATTACACTTGAATACAGACGGGTAATGTCCACAATGACGTCTTATGATAGTTTTTATATTTATTAAAGCAGATTAGCAAGGTTAAGCAACAGCATTGATTGGTTATACAAATTGATTCTACCTGAAAAAGGGAAAAATTGAGCTGTAGCTTACGAATCAGTTCATCTGGTTGGTCCAAGGACAGGCTGGTACGCAACGTAGCACTTTTGCGTTCACAAGGCCGCTGGCAGAGAGAGAGAGAGAGCACAAGGTCGGGCCCCCGGGAACTCTGGCTCGCCCCTCCTCCTTGCTAGCAGTGAGCTAGGGTAATTCCAAAAACTCCAATTATATTCCTCAAGTGTTGGAAAAATGGTTAATCCGTTCCTGTGTCTTCGTCTTCTGTTCTTGAGGAATAAATCCTTCAGGTCTTTCCCTCCAGATGGTTGGTCAGCTCCCTTGTCCAGCTAGTCCTGCTTCTTCGAAGATGCCCCACGGAAGAACGACGATTTCTCTCTGTCTTCTCTTTTTATGTTATTCTCTCTCTCTCTCTCTTTCTCCCGTCCAGCCTTCCACCAGCCTAAAATGTCCCTTTTTGGCCTTTCACACTTTTGATTGGTTCTCTCACATTTGTATATGCATACATAATTTCCCAAAGTCACATGCCACTTCTGATTGGTTATATCACATTTTACAGAGGCGTGCATAATTTACATATATCCCGTTTACATCATTCATAGTTCACAGCCATGTCCCACAATGATTTCATTGGTTACAACATGACATCATCCCTATCACCAGTCCAAGGTCACCTTGTTTACTTGGCTATACAGCCCGTTAAGCTAAAGCTTATCAGCTAACGCTAACCCTTTTCTAACGATCTACTTATCAATGTATGTTCCCATGTTACATTAACTGATTGATTGATTGGTTCGTATTTAATAACAGAATTCGGCAATGAACCTCCGTCTGCAGCCTGGAGCCCATGTACCGCTTTCTGCCATTAAACCACACAGCCCCACTTCGCCAAGGCCCTTCTGAGCTGAGCTGATGACATCGCCATTTGACCCAGACACCTGGCCCCATTGTTGTGTATGGCGAAGAACTTTAATGTTTACACTTACCCACTCTCTCTTGCTTCTGTTATGACTCCGTAGCTCTGCCTACAGAATTGTTTGGGATAACCAGTTAATCAACAAGTAGCCTAATTTATCAAAACCTTAATTCATAATTCGTTCAATTTATTTCCCCTCTATTTTAGCAGTATCCTCATGTCTAATTATTATTTTCTTTGGGACTTTTACCTTATAAAACCCCATATAATATTTATTCAGTTCTCATCCATCTCTACTCCTGTTTTGATAAACATAGCCGTTTGTTTTCATTCCATTGCGGCACACAGTGACCATCGGCCGCTTACCTCAGCTCACAGTTAATTACGACACAGAGCAAACATAGATCTATTCCCCCATCATTCCTGATCATCGGTTCTGATCATTGATTATTGAATCACACATTTCATTGCTTATAGATTAATTCCAAATCACATTAATTACCACCTTTCTGTTACTCCACTCCTGCCTTTGTTTTGACTAGCACTGGCTTATTTACATCACATCACATCAGTCTCTCCTCTCACACTGTGGGTGCTGCCAACAAGCCACTTTAACATACAGAGTTAATATTGATCATTGATTAGAAGCTGAGTTGATTCCAACGTTTTCTCAGGGTCATTGACACCCCCTCCTTGGAATAACTCAGCTTCTCACCCCCCTGTCGTAGGCACAGACATGGTGACAAAGCCCCCTCCATCTTCATCTCCTTGCTGGCCATCTGAGCCTGCACATCTTCGGGCTCGCTGGATCACGTCTGGTCGCCCACGCCACGTTGCACACAGGGCCATCCTTCTATCACGTTCATAGTGTTGTCACTGACTGAAAATTCANATATATATATATATATATATATATATATACACATTTTTGTAAGAGCATCTCTCTTATTCTGGATCTTGGCACCTGGACTAAAGAAAGATATGCAATGCAAATCCCCTTCCTTCGTATAGTCTGAATTTAGTCATGTCCTAGCACGACATAATCATCCATATTCAGAGGTCAGGGGCCATCCATTTTTTTTTTTTTTTACTGTAAGCTATGATGGAGTGGTATAACTATGCTTTAACATGGTGTGTTCATAATCACCTTCTTCAGGATGTGATGGGTCTGAGTATGTGGACCCTTCAGCACCTGATGGATTTTTAGCTTAATACATTAGGGTCCTTCCCAAAAGATTTATGGACACAAATCTGACAGAATAAAGCTATGTTTAAAACTTCCTTTCCTGGAGAAACAAGAAGTGTACAGTAAAAACCTCTCTTGGTGGTGACCAGATGCAATTGAGAAAATTTAACGTCTCCCAGAGGGGGAGGAGGGTCAAACACGATGTTAACACAGGACGAGTCAGGATCAGAATCTCAAAAGAATGTTTCACAAACAATATGGAGTCCGACTCCGACACTGAGGATGAGGACCAAGAGACCGGAAAAGACTCACAACATCATTACACAGAAAATATAGGTTGTGTATGTTGTGTGTTACTGCAGCTGCAGGTTGGTGTGTCTGTGATGTCTCACTTCTCCTTTCACACGTCATCACATCCTCTGGGGTCGTCTCCCCCCCCGCAAACGCCCTCAGTCCACCCGGCCTCCCATGACAATCTCGAGCGGTTCTTTTCCATTCACCGTTCCAATGTCCAGTTTGACCATTATAGCATTGGTCAGGTTCTCCAGGCTGCTAGTTGCCATAACGTCTGTCAGCAGCTGCGGCGTCTGCCATGTCTCGCTGCTGGTCACCGCTGGCAGAGAGAGAGAGAGAGCACAAGGTCGGGCCCCCGGGAACTCTGGCTCGCCCCTCCTCCTTGCTAGCAGTGAGCTAGGGTAATTCCAAAAACTCCAATTATATTCCTCAAGTGTTGGAAAAATGGTTAATCCGTTCCTGTGTCTTCGTCTTCTGTTCTTGAGGAATAAATCCTTCAGGTCTTTCCCTCCAGATGGTTGGTCAGCTCCCTTGTCCAGCTAGTCCTGCTTCTTCTTCGAGACGCGGCCCACGGAAGAACGACGATTTCTCTCTGTCTTCTCTTTTTATGTTATTCTCTCTCTCTCTCTCTTTCTCCCGTCCAGCCTTCCACCAGCCTAAAATGTCCCTGTTCGGGCGCCAAATGTTAGATCCCCCAGTTTTGGTTCAGTCTCTGACTAGCAGAGTCTGTCACCGGGACCAGCTCTCCATCTCTTCGGGTAAGAAGTTGCGGTCTAGGGGGGTTCACCTCACTAATATCTCCTCAACTTATTTAAGCTGGTGTCGAGGGGATTCGCCTAGCTCTCACTGCATACAACTTCCAGCCGTATACCCCGCTTCCCCCAATAACTGACCTAAGAGGAATAGCCAATTGGCTCAAAGTCCAGCTATCGGTCACGTCTGTTAATTTGCAGCTCCCCTCTTAAGATCTGGGCTCTTGTTACCGGCTAGGATAAATTTAGTGGCTTGGACAGCAAGCTGCAAGGATATTTGACAATATTATGACTAGAATAACCAATAAGAATCTATGTTACTAGTGCAGAGGCATAACCAAGGTCATTACACTTGTGAATACAGAGGTAATGTCCACAATGACGTCTTATGATAGTTTTTATATTTATTAAAGCAGATTAGCAAGGTTAAGCAACAGCATTGATTGGTTATACAAATTGATTCTACCTGAAAAAGGGAAAAATTGAGCTGTAGCTTACGAATCAGTTCATCTGGTTGGTCCAAGGACAGGCTGGTACGCAACGTAGCACTTTTGCGTTCACAAGGCCGCTGGCAGAGAGAGAGAGAGAGCACAAGGTCGGGCCCCCGGGAACTCTGGCTCTCCCCTCCTCCTTGCTAGCAGTGAGCTAGGGTAATTCCAAAAACTCCAATTATATTCCTCAAGTGTTGGAAAAATGGTTAATCCGTTCCTGTGTCTTCGTCTTCTGTTCTTGAGGAATAAATCCTTCAGGTCTTTCCCTCCAGATGGTTGGTCAGCTCCCTTGTCCAGCTAGTCCTGCTTCTTCGAAGACGCCCCACGGAAGAACGACGATTTCTCTCTGTCTTCTCTTTTTATGTTATTCTCTCTCTCTCTCTCTTTCTCCCGTCCAGCCTTCCACCAGCCTAAAATGTCCCTTTTTGGCCTTTCACACTTTTGATTGGTTCTCTCACATTTGTATATGCATACATAATTTCCCAAAGTCACATGCCACTTCTGATTGGTTATATCACATTTACAGAGGCGTGCATAATTTTACATATATCCCGTTTACATCATTCATAGTTCACAGGCCATGTCCCACAATGATTTCATTGGTTACAACATGACATCATCCCTATCACCAGTCCAAGGTCACCTTGTTTACTTGGCTATACAGCCCGTTAAGCTAAAGCTTATCAGCTAACGCTAACCCTTTTCTAACGATCTACTTATCAATGTATGTTCCCATGTTACATTAACTGATTGATTGATTGGTTCGTATTTAATAACAGAATTCGGCAATGAACCTCCGTCTGCAGCCTGGAGCCCATGTACCGCTTTCTGCATTAAACACACAGCCCCACTTCGCCAAGGCCCTTCTGAGCTGAGCTGATGACATCGCCATTTGACCCAGACACCTTGCCCCATTGTTGTGTATGGCGAAGAACTTTAATGTTTACACTTACCCACTCTCTCTTGCTTCTGTTATGACTCCGTAGCTCTGCCTACAGAATTGTTTGGGATAACCAGTTAATCAACAAGTAGCCTAATTTATCAAAACCTTAATTCATAATTCGTTCAATTTATTTCCCCTCTATTTTAGCAGTATCCTCATGGCTAATTATTATTTTCTTTGGGACTTTTACCTTATAAAACCCCATATAATATTTATTCAGTTCTCATCCATCTCTACTCCTGTTTTGATAAACAAAGCCGTTTGTTTTCATTCCATTGCGGCACACAGTGACCATCGGCCGCTTACCTCAGCTCACAGTTAATTACGACACAGAGCGAACATAGATCTATTCCCCCGTCATTCCTGATCATCGGTTCTGATCATTGATTATTGAATCACACATTTCATTGCTTATAGATTAATTCCAAATCACATTAATTACCACCTTTCTGTTACTCCACTCCTGCCTTTGTTTTGACTAGCACTGGCTTATTTACATCACATCACATCAGTCTCTCCTCTCACACTGTGGGTGCTGCCAACAAGCCACTTTAACATACAGAGTTAATATTGATCATTGATTAGAAGCTGAGTTGATTCCAACGTTTTCTCAGGGTCACTTGACACCCCCTCCTTGGAATAACTCAGCTTCTCACCCCCTGTCGTAGGCACAGACATGGTGACAAAGCCCTCCATCTTCATCCTCCTTGCTGGCCATCTGAGCCTGCACATCTTCGGGCTCGCTGGATCACGTCTGGTCGCCCACGCCACGTTGCACACAGGGCCATCCTTCTATCACGTTCATAGTGTTGTCACTGACTGAAAATTCAATTACTGGGTAAAATGTCTGAGTACTGTACTTCTACAGAAATCAAAGGTAAATCGATCAATAATAACCACCAGAAAAGTTTAGTGAAGAACAGCTTAGAATAAAAACTTGATCACTGATATACATCACACACTCAATTTACCAGAAATCACAGGAACATCGAACAATAACAATAATCACATCTCCTGCATCTCCCATCCCCCTGCATTTTCAGAATCCACATCTTGTCTCGCATCTTCACAGTCTGCGATACCCCCCCTTCCCCTAAATCTTCGTCCCTCCCCACGAGGTGGGGAGCGTCAAAGAGTTGGGAGAATCTGGCCGGCATGGGAGGTGCAGATGACACAGCATTCAGCAGTGATTCCTCCTGTACAGAGTTTGGTAGAGCAGGTGAGCAAACAAGCAAAGCAAATTAAAATTGGCTCAAGTTGTTAAAGAACCACAGTCCCAGAGCGACCTCTGAGCCAGACCATTCACAGGGCGATCTTCATCTCTCTCTTTTCCACTTCAACACCTTCAATATCGGTCCCGCTTCTTCCTCCACCAGCAGGTCTTCTGAGGTCCACTTTCCCTCCTGGAGGTCCTCCTCCTTTACTATGTGTGCCCACACATCTATTGCATATAGGGCTACTTCCCATACTTTTCATCCTTTTTCTACCGCCTGCTGCCAGCTGGTCAGAGTCGCTCTTCATCACTTGGCATATACTCTTATTCCTTTTTCTGGTCCGAAGTTGTTTACCATATAGTTGCTGTTGCTCTCTTTTCCTTTCTCCTCGAGCAACGGTTCATCAGCTTCGGTCTTGGTCTGGATTCCTCCTGAATGGTCTCCTCACACCATGCAGCCGTCGTTAACTTCACTCCAGTCCAAGATCTTCTTTCTACTGAGGCTTGGGTCAGGTGGTTTCTTGTCCTTTTTCTGACTCTGGGCCATTTCTGGCCGATCCTGGGTCCTTTCTTGTGGGTCTTCAGCCCCTCCTATATCCACCATCCCGACTTTCCTCAGCCGGTTAGGTGTGGGCTCAGAGGCATAGCTCTGTACCTCAGATCCCTCGTCTAGGTTGCTACCTAAGAACTCGCTCTGCCCTAAGCCCTGAGCTAACCTATCTCGGTCCTCCTGGGCTTGTCTCTTCCGCTCCTCTGCCTTCCCAGACGGCGAGGCCGTCCCATGGGGCTTGGTCTCTGCAGTCCTCGGTCCCAACCCTGGGTCATCCTCTTCTGGGTTAAGGTTCTTCTGGTCTGTCACCATTCTTCTCATTCTTCTCACTCTTCTCTGTCTTTGTCTGATCGAGTCGTCTGTTCCTCAAAGCCTCCCTAGGCACCAAGTCGGGCAGGGATGAGGTCCAGACTGGTTGGCTATTCCACGCAGTCTTGGGATTTCCTCTTGAACTTCTCCGTCGACCTTCGCTCCTCTTCAATCCCGCTTGCTCCCTGCAATTACTGCGGGCTCGGCTTCCCTCGCTGTCCTCACGGGGGAGTCGATCTTCTGTGCCTGCGCAGGCTCCCTCCTGCTGCACAATTTCATCCGGGGGTCCAGATTGGTTGGACCTGAAACTCACTTTCTCAGGTCCCTGTTCGGGCGCCAAATGTTAGATCCCCCAGTTTTGGTTCAGTCTCTGACTAGCAGAGTCTGTCACCGGGACCAGCTCTCCATCTCTTCGGGTAAGAAGTTGCGGTCTAGGGGGGTTCACCTCACTAAGATCCCCTCGACACCAGACACCTCGACTTCCAGAGAGCAGCGTTAGTGTGGCTGTGTGAAGTTCTGAGTCCTTTTTGGTCGCTGATCTCTGCTATTGTCAGACAGCAGATTCAGTGCATAATATGCATGTCTGTGAAGCTCATCCAGGCGTGTTTTATATCTAATGTCCACGTAAAGTTGATGAATTTGCGCAGCAACATCAGGTTTCAGTCCATCCATAATTGCAGAACACAGAAGCTTTCCAGGGCCCAGGAGGACCGGTACGATCATCAGGTCCATCTAATCCAGAGTGTATTTTGGTGGTCCCAGCATGATCAGTCAGCCAACTCTGATGGTGGTTGAATATCTCCTCGGCCTTCAGTGGCCTGTCTCTGTCTCTGGGAGCGACAATCTGTGCTGGTTGTGTCAGCTCCAAGATTTTAATTTGAAGACGGTGAATGGACCGACATGGGCATCAGGTGAAGCAGGAAGACCAGGAGGAGACTGGAGGCGGCAGCAGCGGAAGAGACGAGTCCAGATCCGTGTGCAGTTCAGTCGCAGTTTAGTCTGTATAGCAGGAGCAAAGGCAGAAGAGGTGAAACATCACTGTTGTACGGACGCGGGGCTGAGAGCTGATCTGGCTTCCAGGTACTGATGTGTTATCAGTCGTCCAGCCACATCTCCACTCAAGTCCCGTCGTCCTTCTAAATTTCATATATATGCTTAAAAAATAAAAAAAAATCAAATCAACCTCTTTAAAAAAAAAAAAAAAAAAAAAAAAAAATCAATAGGCACCTGTGGTGCTTCTCTATTTACCAATCATAATACCATCAGATCTGATTTTTTTTCTCTTTTTTTTTTATCAGGACGTCCTATTTCTTTCAATACATTCTTTTACTTTCTAGATCTGAGTCGTACTGAGACTCACCCTCTGGAGATCCACATTCTCTCAACCTTCATTTACACATCCACACCCCCGGGCCCATACTTCTTTGACATGTCTTTTACCCATTGGAGTATCTTGGAGGACTGTCTGGCTGAACAGATCTGTTACCATTTTCAGTCAGGACGTCTCCTGCTGGCCTTTCTGCCTTCGTGATCCTTCACCGGCGCAAAAGTGCTAAAATGCCGCGTCTACTTGTCCTCTGTTTCACAATAAATGCTTCGTAGATACAATAGACTTATCCTTCAGACCGTATTTTATTTCCTAGGGTCGTTTAGGTCTGCAGATTCACCCTAATATCAGACCAGTCCTCTCAGATAGTCCTAAATTAAAAAGGAGCTCACCCTGTTGCCTCTGATTGGAGTTCTCCTAAGGAGGTCCGATGATTCCAGCGGTGTCCCGAAGTCGGAGAGGTTTCGTCCTGGACCCTACTTTATTTTCAATCGTGGTAGAGCTGAGGTAATTTGTCCTCATGGCGGCCAAACCACCAGGGACCTCTCCGACAAAGTTTTACTCGTGGAATCCTGTTCCGTGACGCCAAATGTTGTGGCAATTTTTATAAATTGCACAAATTAAAATTATAGATCCTTAACAAAATGCAACAGCAGAGCTCAAACTTTTAACCAGGTTTATTTCAGCTGAGCGCAACAGCGGGAGCACAGTCATGCAGCCTGCAGGCTGGATGATTGCGCCCCCCGTAATCCACATTTACATCCCTTATATAGTAGTCTGATAGAACAAAAGGCAATTTACATCTCTTACACAAGGAAGTCTTATTGACCAAATGGCAGGAACTGGTTGATCAATTTACATGTCTTACAGCAAAGAAATCTTTGTTGATCAAAGGCAGGAACTGGTTGATCAACATTTCGGTAGTGTGAAGACAGTCTGCAAGACCAAAAGGAAAGAGTTCATTTGATATGCGTTTTGGTAGGTGTGACGAAGGTTTCCCAACTCACATAGTTGGGAGCTTCCTCTCTGGGAAAATTGTCACAATACACTGATAAAGGTGTTAGCAACTTTCGTCTGGAAATGTTGATTGAAAAAGGAGCTTTAACACCTAGACAGACAGACTTGTATTCAAATTCTATAAGGACACTCTTTTCATCTGAGTTCTTTGTTATACTTAGCATTCTGTATTCAAATTTTCCATAACAACAATACATCATATTTACATCATAACATTAGAAACTGAGGGGATGTTGATGATGATGATTATGTGTGGGAGCAGAGTCCCTTCAGCAGAGAAAGAAAAAAAAAAACCTCTCTGCTCCTTGAATCCTCATCATTGCACCTGATTCTATTTCATTTCACATGCATGGATTCTGCCTTGCTGCAACTAGACAGACTTTCATTCTTCTTTAATGCGGATTTCCACCGCTCCAGGTTTTTATGCACCTGCTCTTTACTCTCACTACAGGTCATAGTGTCGATGTGACAGCCGAAGGGAACTAATGTCTGACCTTAACTGTCAATGTAGCAGGATGACCGGCGACGGAGCAGACAAGAGTCGAGTTTCCCAACGAAAAGCTTTTCCTTTTATTTTTTCTATTATTTTAAAAATGCAAAAAATGTACAGAGTCCCACACAAACAATGATGGGCACAAAAAGGGAGACAAAATAGGCCAGAGTGCCAGACTATATCTATCCAAAAAGATTCTGGTTCACTACAAAGCACAACCTTCTCCTACAACCCTTCCCCCCGGACTGAGGGTGTGAGCCATTTTTAAAGTCCCAGCCCTCCCCCAGGAAGCCCCATTCACAAAAAAATCAATCAACTAAATAACAAAACATAAGCACAAAATAACACCACAAAATAAATGCAAACAAAATACATTAACACCCAAAATAATTTCCTTTAACCAAAACCTTTTCAATGCAAAATAAAACACAATGCAAAAATTCCAGACAAAACACCCCTGTTAAAAATGGTCTGCCCCACTAACCCCGCTATATATTCCCAGTGAACCATTCCCTCTGTTTGAACAAAATGAGGAAGTACTGCATGTCAGTGAGTGGGTTTGACTGTCAGGAAAGTTTTAACCAAATACACCTCAATGATTTTAAATATCCAGTTTGTATGTGGTGATTGTTTAAACCTTAAAGATTGCTAAACTGATGGAGTATGATGAGTGTGTAATGATGAAAAGCGCGTTTTGACACGGGGGTAGAAATAAAACATTGCAACATCCGAAATGCTGGTAGGCCTTTCCCTGCACCCTTAGTTACAATGCTGCGTTAATGACTGCCTGTACACAGCTGCGTAAGCGTCACAGCTCAGTCTGTGACAGTCAACTTATCCATCACCATGTGAAGCCAGAAAGGGCTGAGGGCCAATCCTTGATGGAGTTATACTTCCTCCTCGAATCCATCTGTTGCAGCTTCTTCACACATCCTCTCTGTCATGCTGCCCTCATACAAGAACGAGAAGAACCTAAATTTGTCTTTCACTTCAAACACCCTCATGCAACACCAGTTCCTTCCTGGGCATTCTGTTGTACGCTTTCTTTAAGTTTACAAAGACACTGCAAGTCCTGACCTTCCCTGCACTTCTCCATCAGCACTTCTTCTCCGTCAGTCCAAACACTTCTTCTGTAGTGCTTTTTCTTGACATGAAACCACATTTCTGCTCCGAAATTGTAACCTCTTTCTTACCTAGCTGGTATTAACATTTGGTATTACAGCTGTATGTTTTATTATGATCGGACACATATTTCAAAAGCTGCCCAGCTGACCTATTTCATCAAGCATTCAAAGAAACAAGTGAACTTTAATTATTATCTATATACTCCTGGTATGTTAACTTTAATGTAATTCTGTTTTCCAGTGAAGACATAGTTTTTTTTCTCTCTTTCTTTTTTAAAGAGTAACCACACCTTTGTTGAAAAGGCACAGATGTTGGTTTTTACCTTTTCCACACTGATGAACTACTGGCATTCATGTGAATAACTTATCTCTTTATACATTCATTCATTCTACTTTTTAGATTTGCACTGAAGAATGATAGAAAACAATTCATTAATTGAGCTTCAAACTACCAATTTAAGTTTGAACATCACTTTCTACTACAACAGAGATTCTTTTTTTGTTTCTGAGCAAAGTTTCTTACACAGTTCTAATGCATCTGTTAAAAATCTTAAATCATATTATTCCCTTTTAGATTCAAGATCTTTATTTGTTACGTACGCAATTATACATTGTACATTGCGCTGTAAAATTTTGGAGAAAAAAAAAGAATTAAGATTAAATAAGTAATAAATAAACACACAGTGCAGGAGATGAGAAAACTATGAAGTCCAAATAAAGCAGAGCAGAGGAACTGTGCAATATTATGCTTAATGTGAGTAGTGGTCACAGTTAAGCAGGTGGATGGCCTGAGGGAAGAAGCTCTTCCTCATCTGCTCAGACGTTGAGACAATTTCTCGAGGAATTATATATTATATTATTACAATGCCTTGTCACAGTTCTGTTATTAGGTCAGTACTTTTCCATGGGCCCATCTCCACGCAGCATGCCAGCCCCTCCCGCCTCATCAGCCAACTCCACCCACCTGCGCTCACAGCTGCTCTTCATGGCTTCTGCAATCAGCTCACTGGAAACCCGGAGAAGTTCATTGTACTTAAACCATTTGTGTCAAGTGATTGCCACAAATGGTTTAAGTATTTGACAGTGGAGAAAATTAATTTTTTCAAGTATAATCAACTCAAATGTACAATAGGTAGAATTTATATTTTTAAGTTGTATACACTTAAATTGTTTAAATACTAGCAATTGAAAAAAAAAGTGGAGTCTACTTAAAAGTGTTACAGAAATAACTTCATATTATAGGTATAATACATTTAAAATTCTACTTTTATAAAAATTAAATTTAAAAGTATTATATTTGGGATAAGAAAAGCCAATTAAATTCTTCTTTTATTAATGACCTCTTGATGAAGTACATTTTTATTTTATTTAGACACACAAAACAACAACAACAAATATATTTCCTTCCAAACACAATCACAGCTGTTTTTGCTCTGTGAACAATTTTCCAAGTATGATAAATAAATAACACTGACCATGCAGCAGCAAAATGAGTGCACATGGAAAAACTGTATGCTTTGTGTGCCACACAACAAAGCAGGCATTAAGAACAACTATGGACCTGAGTAGTTTAAAAAAAACTGCAACTTTCTAATGTGTATCTTCTGTAGAATTATTTACGTAAAACAAACAACACTGGACACATCTAGTGCAAGAAGAAACACAAAAATGACTAACTGCAGGAATATTTGCTCAACTCAGTGAAATGTGTTTGTGCAACAATCCGGACGCGAACGTGGAGAATTGTGTCATGAGCATGAATATGTTTTACGGTGCAAGTTTTGAAAAAAAAAAAAATGATGTATGCATATGATGTACGCATATGTTTTGTGTTCATTGAAAGTGAGGTATACACTGAGGCTCAGTTCCTGCATAAGTCCCATGTTTTAGCCTATAATGTTTAAAAGCTGTGGTCTCTTCTCACAGATGGCAGGGCAGTACTTACATTTCCAAAGCATTTTATTATGGCTTTAAACAAAATAGTCAGGAAAATGAGGCTGATGTTAAAAGTGGGTCTTGACTTTATTTTTAAAACTTCATTTAAAAATTTGAATTTTACATTACTGTTGCAAAACTGTATATAGAAAACACACAAGTAGAGAAAATTACTCAAAAAACACAATGCTGGATTGTTCCGATGCTCAAAATTTAATTAGGTCAACCTGAAATTTAGACGCATTTTAAATTTAGGTTTGTTGAACTGGTTGTACGACACGTCAAACGCCGAAATACATGCACTCAAACACAGACTTTTATTGACACGTCTCCTTCACTCATGTTATGTAAATGTTAAAGAACTTAGTGTTTGAAGAGTGCACATTTAACTTTAGTGGAAATTAGATCTTGTTCTTACTGAATTTAAGTGCCACAAAATTGTTTTTGAAATTGTAACACTTTTTTAATAGTGCTATAAAAATAAACCTGCTGAGCCTTTTTTAGATATTAAAGTGAGACACTGCACTCTGATTTGCACACTGAAACCACACACTGAAGTAACAACGCACATCCATTTTCCAGTTATGAGTAACAAAAAAGGGTAATTAGTGAACAAACCACTTGATTATCAATCTTTCTGAGTTTGATGTTAGAGAAGTTATGATAATAACTCACCTGGTAGATAATTAAATGCCATTTTGACATCACTGTGATTAGACCACACCTGTGTCAACTGTCAACAAGTCCCAACCTACTCTGATTATATGCAAAAAAGCCTATGACCCACTGATGATTAGACTGCATCCATGTTTGAATTCAGTAAACAATGGATCAGGTGGAAAAACCAGTTGTTGAGTGTGGATGTCTTTCAGCAATGAGTTTAACCTAATTACAATAATGACGTAAAGCTTAGAATTTAAAAAAAAAAAAGCCCAAAGTGGGACTTAATCATCTGTGAAGCAACACACTATCTTGTCAAAACAAAAATAAAAATAAAATAAAATCATTCAAAAAATAGCTGGACCACCTCTAGCTTAGGTTGTGGTCTTTGTTGTGGCATTTTTTTGATAAGGATATGCAGTGTCATAATATCTATTTCCATCCAGACTTTCTCTCATTGCTCTGAAATCCACAGTCTTTATAAGGACAATGAACTTTGTGATTTACTTCGAAATGAGTACTCCGCAGATGACCAAAGTATTCAGATTCAGTGCAGGGTTCAAGGAATTCACATGACAAACAGCATAAATTCATTTGAGAGTCTACAGTTTGCAGTTGTTCCACATGTTTGGTGTAAATGGCTATAGTGTACACATATACTTTCCTGATGCAGGCAAGGAAAGGGCTCAGTTCCTGCACAAGTCCCATGTTTTAGCCTATAATGTTTAAAAAGCTGTGATCTCTTCTCAGAGACGGCAGGGCAGTACTTACATTTCCAAAGCATTTTAATATGGCTTTTTAACAAAAATAGTCAGGCAAATGAGGCTGTTGTTAAAAGTGGGCATTGACTTTTTTTCAAAACTACTGAATAATTTGAATTTTACACTACTGTTGCAAAATTGAATGTTGAAAACACGCAAGTAGAGAAAATTATTCAAAAAACACAATGCCGCATTGTCCAGTGCTCAAAATTTAATTAGGTCAACCTCAAATTTACACACATTCAACGTTTGAGTTGTTGAACTGGTTGTACAACACTTGGAACACGAAAATGCATGCACTCGAACACAGAGTTTTCTCCATCATCATATTTGCCTTTCAGCAATGAGTTTAACCTAATTACAATAATGACGTAAAGCTTAGAATTAAAAAAAAAAAAAAAGCCCAAAGTTGGACTTAATCATAGGTGGAGCAACAAACTATCTTGACAAATAAAATAGAATAAAATAAAAGCATTCAAAAATAGTTGGACCACCTCTAGCTTAGGTTTTGGCACACCTTTGTTGTGTCATTTGTTTGATAAGGATATGCTGTGTCGTAATATTTACTTCCATCCAGACTTTCTCTCATTTTTTACCAAGATATCGCACCAATGAAGGGAGAGTTGGACCACTGTGAACGTCTTCTCTCACACATTCTAAAGATTCTCAGCTGAGTGAATCTCTGGACTCCATGTTGGCCAATCCATGTGTGAAAATGATGTCTCCTGTTCCCTGAACCACTCTTTCACTCTCTGAAACAGACAAATCACTCCATGGTTTCTCTTGAATATGCCTGTTCCATCAGGAGAAGATGGAAAAATCTGCTCAGCCAGATGACGTAAAGGTTGTTCAGGTTGTCAGCAGACCTCATTTTAGGTCTTTTTATGTTGTTGACCTGACCAGCTGCCCATTCTGCCACTTCTTCTCCTCTGATGTGCCCATCACTCTGGAAAAGGATAAATCTGAACTCACCAGCTCACGCGACCTCTTTTTGCTCCCGAGTGAAATAAAGAGAGCCTCAAGAAAAACCACCAACAAATTGTTTTTTTTTAAGGCTATTGTTGAGTTCTATCTTTGTAAATTGTTTGTTCAAAATATGATAATATTTTATTCAGCCCTTTTTTTTCCATCATCTCTGATGTCTGAACTTGAAATTTAACAAATTATGGTTGTATCTCTGCTTACGCATCACATTTTAATGATGATTTTTGAATTCACAAGCTGAGAAAAACAGCCACAGCTTCTCTTTTATTTCAGAATTGTTTTGTTTATATCCTACATTTACTTTTTATGATTTGACTGCTTCATATGGAGTACTAATAAGTCTTTGTGACAAGTGTCGATTGGTGACTATAATTCTCTCTATCATAGACATGATGGGAAGAAATGGCTCTGGTGGAATTACTGGAATGTGGCTACACCTGAATTTTAGCTATGATTAACCTTTCTGGAAAAGCATATGCTTTCTGGAATTGTGCCAGCCTTTACTATATATGTAGCCTTCTTGTAGCTTTGCATTTTCACCTCAGATGTGAAGAAGAGAGGTACAGGAGACGGTGATATTTCTACGTTGTTTGAGCATTTTGACTCACATTTTGACATACATTACATTTTTGATCTTTAAGAAATGGCACAGGAAATCTCTGTGCTTGCACTGCTTTGGTCACTTATTGGTGAGTATTTCAACTCTTTTGCTCACTTCCATTTGTTTGATGCATTTTGTAAATTTACTGTGAGTGTTATTGAAACTCTCAGATATTTCTGAAGTATTATGTTTGTTTCCACAGGTGGAGTGGCTTGCAAGGATCCAGGTGAGCTGAAATGTAACCTGTTTCAATCGTCAGTTGTCTTCAATCATGAAAACATTTTTAAAACTTGAAATGTAATTCATAGTCATATTGCAAAAATTACAATGCAGGCAAACTCTTGTTTTTTCTACAGCTAATGTCAGTTAAATGTGTATTTAGAGTTTTGGATTGTAATCATGCACACATCATTGAGTTCTACAAGCAGTGCCTAGTAGAAAGATCCATAAACATAGATTTAATGCAGATTTAATGCAGTGCATGGTAAGATGGACCTCTGATGAGGCACTGTGCCTCTTGTTTTTTTTCTCACTTGTCTCATTTTTACTTGTGGTAATACCACTAGTTTATATCATCTGTCTGTTAATGCTCTTCATACAATTGATCGTGCATATACTGTCCCATAAAAAAGTATACCCTTTTTTAATCCAAAATATTTATGTATCAGCACATTGAAATGTGTTAAATCACATGTGCCCCTTTTCCTGTAAAAAGTAGTGAAGTCCAGAAGGACATGGACAATGACAGAGCTTTATGATTTTGGCATTACAGTATTATGAATATAATCATAAGTTACAGTTTGCAGTCAATGACCACCTGAAGTCTGGAGCACATGGATTATGCACTATCAAGTGCTGTCCTATTAGTTTTACACCATCTGGTTGAATGTGAGCTGAGAGTATAGCTCTATAAACCTCAGAATTTATCTCCCTACCATTCATGTCTATACAATAATAATACTTCCATCATGCTTGACATATGATGTGGGATGCTTTGGATCACGAACTGTTCCTTTTTTTTACACCACACTTTTCTCCTCCAATTGTTTAGTTAAAAGTTTTTCTTGGTTTCATTTGCCCAAAGAATCTGATTCCAGAGCACAGGAAGGTTTTCTTTTTCTTGTTTTTCTCTTTATATGTTCTGACTGGATCTAATCTGGCTTTCCTATTTCTTGAACATTACCAGTGGTTCACACCTTGTTGTAAACTCTGTCTTTTTCCATTCACAAAGGTGCTTCTTCAGTGTAGATTCTGAAATGCCACTTCTCCGAAGTATTTTTGGCTTCTGATTTCATTTGAAGGAATATTTGCAAAAGTTTTTATGAACCTGTCATTTAACTGCAGTGATCAACCATAACTGCTACTGGTAAAAACCAGATAAAGCAAACTCTTGATCTTGTCAGACAACTGCAAGTTACTTGCTGTACTATGTCACACGTAGACAACTAAAAAAACTAGCTCACACATCTAAAATGGACGTGACAGCAAAGGCAAGTAAGATGTTGAAGAATATAATAACAGAAAACAAATTGAGAGAGTGACCAAGAAAGAGACCGAAAAAAAAAAAAGAAGCTTATTTTAGACAGTATTGTAAAGGCGACTTAATCTCCCCGGCCTTTAGGGGGGCCCAAAGCACTAAAACATCCTCCTTGCTGTTTTCACTTCTTTTTATTCAATTGTCCGAAAACCTTTGAGTCCTTCAAATGGAATTAATGGCTGCAATTCCTGAATAATATATTCAATATTTTGTTAAATGTGTTTAATTTAAGTAGTTTCACATCTTCACATCTGTTTTATTTCATATCAACTGTGGTGTTTCATATAGGCAACATCATAAAAACTCCTTCATTGTCCACATACTTCTGGACCTAACTATATGTTACAGGTTTGCTCAGCACCATTACTCCTGTTTCTAGACCAATATAACATACTTGTGTTAATATTGCTTCTTCTTTAGCACATCTTTATCCAGTGTCTGGGACTGCAAGCGATCCAGCAGATGATGGAAGTTCTCCAAGGATTGCTCTGCAAAGACCTTTTGTCTATTTTGGACGGACATACAGATACGCTTATGTATGAAATATTATCATACACATTTAATAAAGATCATGAAAACATTTTAGTTGAATTAAAATTCACTCCACGAGATAAAGTAACTTCAGTAAGGTCATTGCTGAAATCTAAAAATGTATTGGTATGTTGTGTAACAGATAGTGGAATATAGATTTTATTGATTTGTTTTCCTCCTGAGTCATCTACATTTCTCAACAATCAAAGCTATTTATGAATAAAATAGCTAAGTCTCTCTAGCGCATAATAAAACAATTTTAATAAGTGCATATTAAAAAGGATTTCTTCACTGAAGAGTGAAACATTAAAAGAGAATAATGACTCTTAGAGGGTCTGAGGTTTATCATATAACTGTATGGATGATAAGAGATGATTAATACATAAAAAGTTACCATGACAGAAAGAGGCATTGAAGTTTTATTGGTGTATACATTAGTATATTATGATACGTTAATAACAGCTCTGCAATACTACTTATTGTATGCAAAATTGAAAACAGAAGAACAGAAGCGGTTTCTCCTTTTTTTTTGCTTTGCAGCATTACCTAATATTATAATCTGTGACGGTGTATACAGAAATTGCTGTGAGTGACAGAGATTTTACCACTGATCTCTTATTTTTAGGTTAATCACAATGGGCACATAACGTTCAAAAGACGGATGGCAGCTTACATACCTAAAAGAATCCCAATACATGGAACCAGAGAGACATTATTGCTCCATTCTGGACAGATTTGGACAACAGAGAAAGAGGTCAGATCCTCTATAATCAATACACCAGTGGTGACGTCCTCCAAAGAGCAACACAAGACATTAATGCCTACTTCCCAAGAATGAACTTCCATGCCACCTGGGTCTTTGTGGCAACGTGGTATGAGGTGCCCTACTACCCAAAGACAGGAAGGGTAGGTCAACATGATTTATAGTTACGCACAAAAAGTATTTCTTGAAATGTGAGAGCATCATGTTATTTAAAGACATGAGAATGCTAATGTAAAAGACAAGAGTTACAAATGCACATTTAGTCCAAAAACCTGTAAGTTATTGTCTTGATCAAAATTGGATTTTTCAAACAGTACACATGATAATGAACTGATATTTTCCAGGTGACAACTTTCCAAGCTGTGTTGATCTCTGGAGGCCAGAACTCATTTTTATTAATGAACTACGGGACAACTGCAGAAACTACTTTTAATGTACAGGTCAGAACCACTACACTCATTATACACCGATCAATAACATTATTACTAACCACTTAATAATGAACAAGTCCTCCTTGTGCTCTCAAAAGAGCTCTGACCAGTCAGGGTCTAGACAAAGAACATCTGAAGGTGTTCTGGAGTATCTGGTATTGTGATGTTATCTATAGATGGGGGTCTCTGTGGATAGCACAGATTCAGTCAGGTTACACCAGTGGAGCTTGAAGGATAAATGAAAACCTCAGATTCTTTACTGCGAATGTGTGTAATTGCAACTGGTAATGTTTGACTTTGCAGGCTGGCTATGACACAATAAACTCCGATCACTATTTCAGTGTACCTGGATCATTCTCCAGAAATGCAACAGGCAGAAACTGTATTTTCTGCAGCACCAGCAACGTCGACGTACCTGGTCGTTGGGCCTTTAGGATAGACCATGGATCAACGGGCTGCACTTTCAATGGTAGGTTTTAGGCTCTTTAACAAATGCTGTTGGTAAGTTTATATTTACTGATAAGATTATAACAAGTTAGGCTTTCAGCAGAAAAATAAAGGCACATGAAAAGAAATTAAACCTAAAGAGATGGTATTCAGCTGAATATTTAAACTCTTTTACAGCAAAGAGAGTTATTCCAACCAGAATTCACAGAATTGTTGGGTTATGCAAACTGAACTTGTCATTACTCAAATAAATGATTCATACTGAATAATATGACCTTGTTTAGTTTTGAGTAATCTTGTTTAAAAAAAAACTGCTTAGGAAATGCATTTTGTACCAAGGCTAATAAAGTATTATAGAATTTTCACTAGAGTTATTCCCATCTCCACAATTTTTAATTTTTTTTTTTTTTTTTTTGCCATGCTTTAACTCGCCATTTTGTTTTATAGATTAGCCTATATGTGCATCCAGCACGTCCAGGAGGGCCTTATCTGGTTTAAAAGTGGGTTATTTGGGTACAGAGTGGGCTTAAGCTTGAGAAGGAGTAATGGCATGGGTCCTATCTGGTTTCAGTAACAAGGTCCCAAACGGGAAGTCTACAATGGCCAAATATAGGCCCATAAAGGATACAAATGGGCTAAATGAGCATGGGCTAACAATTTTGTGGCTTCCATATAGGGACAATGTGCTTCATATAAAGCCATGTTGGTCACCACCTAAAAACTGGAGAGAACCCTAGACTGTATGTTAATGAACAAACCCTCCATGATGTCATCCATAGATTTTCTGAGAAGTGTCTGAAGAGTGAAGTATGTGTATTTCTGCAGCAAAGTTGGGTATTTGAACATAGAGCTCAAGGGAGATTTAATTTTGCTTTGTTTTGGAGTTGGCACCTAGTGATCGATCAAGGAACTATAATTTGTATTACTTCTTGGATTGCTTCATCTGGAAGTGGCAATGTTGGCTCTTGGGTAGATCCCACTCAATGTCTATATGAGGAAACACAGGAGAGTATTGCCCTTTAAACCTCAGAGAGACAGGGTCTCCATAGCACCTGCAGACAAACCCTGCTTACTGGGTGGCTGGTTGTGGTTTAAATCAGTGGGAGGAAGGCACTGTTGTGACTGGTTGTTGCATTATTAGCTCTATTTATTTATTTTATTTATTTATTTATTTATTTATTTATTTATTTATTTATTTATTTATTTAAAGGACCGTGTGCAGTGGCATTAAAAAGATGGCTGCACCAGATTTAGCACCAAGCTAATTTCCATCTGTAGTCCTTAACACAGATATTGGTCAAGTGAAGAATGTTCAATAGAAAGGAGCGAACTGCTTCTACCCACCTTTTTATAGAAACATTCTCAAGGTCTGTTATTAAATGGCAGGGAGTGTAAACTTTTATCAGGGACCAAAATTATGTGAATCAAAATAGTTTGAACTTTGCATTTGCAGCAAAGTGGCAATTCATTTTGCACTTGGGGCAATCCACCTACATCACTCACCAAGGTGATTTTAACTTTATTTTGTCATGAATATCTAAATGCTGATCCAATTCTATAGAAGCAAAGGGCATGAATCTCCACATTTTGCATCTATTGGCAATAGTACAGTGGTAGTAGTGGGGCAGCTCATGGCCCCTCCTTGTAGATCTGGTGCCTCCTTTCTGATCTGTGGCCTCTGGGTTTGGGGGCCAGGGGGCTGGGGGACCTCCCCCCATCTTTGTGCCGCAGATGTGCTCTGGTCCTGCTGGCTGATGTCCTCCCTGGATTTTGTGCTGGTCTACTTTCTGTTTGGTTTGAGGAGAGATGGGAACTTTTTAATTTTTTTAAATTTTTGATTGACAATTGAAAATGGAAAGAACGAATGATACACAGATTGATAAAGTTACGGAACTTTTACATGGACATTTTCATTTTAAAGTTTTCCATGGCGGAGGATTTGACAGAAACAAGGTTATTTGTAACCACTGTGAAGTTGAACTCCCCGTTAAAAGTTTCTGCTGTTACCTCAGAAATGACCTGTTTTAATCTTATGAATGTGGCTCAGGATTTTGTTGGTAGACTTTTTTATTTTTCATAAAAAACAGGATGACATTAATGCCCTGGCAGTGGCAATACGCTTTATTTTATTTGACTTTTTTAAAGATGAGATTTACACTAAATATGTGTTATTGACAAGTGATTTATGTTGAAAGTGTTTGAACAACAAATGTTATGGCACATAAGCTCATATGGCAGCAGAACAGTTAAAGTGTATTTTAGACTACTTTTGAATTCATTATTTGATTTTCCATATGAAATGTGATTAATCGTGATTAATTAGGGAAATCATGCGATCAATCGCGATTAAACATTTTAATCGTTGCCCAGCCCTAGTTATTACATTCCACCACACAGTGAACTGCCATGTTACTGTGAACAGTGCAGTGTTTTCTTTTATTATACATTATTATACATTATAATGTATTATATATTATATAATTTCATCAGCACACCAAACCTGCACCTTATATATGACCTGTCCTTTGATTCTGTTGAAGATCAACCTATTCAGCTGGGAGATTCATTTTGGAGCGACAGCACCTGTGCACAGAAGTGTTTGTGCACCTCGACAGGCCTGCAGTGTTCCAACCAGCCCTGCTCCTTCTCCCAAATCTGCCGGCCAACTTCCTTTCAGTTCTCCTGCCAAACAGTGCAGAGACGCACCTGCACCATCAGTGGTGATCCACATTACTACACCTTCGATAATTCAGTGTTTCACTTTCAGGGGACCTGCACTTATGTTCTTTCAGAACAGTGTCAGAATGGGCTGCCCTATTATAGAGTTGAGGGCAAGAATGAGCACCGAGGCAGCACTCGTGTTTCCTGGACACGACTGGTCAAAGTGTATGTCTATAATGAAATCATTGAGCTTGTGAAAGGACATCCTGGTAAAGCTAAGGTTAGTCATTTTGTGAATTCTGTTCTTTTAAAAATGTGACCAAGTATGTTTTTGTTCAGTTAATCAACCTGCTGATGTGATTCCAGGTCAATGGGATCTTTGCATCCACTCCAATCTACCTCAATAATGGTAGAGTCCAGGTTTATGAGTCAGGTTTTACTGTGACTGTCAGCACTGATTTTGGCCTGATGGTATCTTATAATACAAAACATCGTGTCCGGATCAGCCTGCCCTACACTTACCAGAATGCAACATGCGGTCTTTGTGGAAACTTCAACAATCACCCTGAAGATGACTTCAGAACCCGTGAAGGAGAGGTGGTGAGCTCTGATGTGGTTTTTGCCAACAGTTGGAAAGCATTTGGCGATGATGAGGCTGGGTGTGAGGTAGAGTGTGGAGGTCTGGACTGTGCTGCCTGCACTGCAGGACAGACAGCATTATACAGCAATGATGCCCATTGTGGTATCCTCCAGAACCCTTCTGGACCTTTTGCTGCATGTCACCAACAACTTCCCCCACAGACCTTTATGGAAAGCTGTGTTTTTGATCTGTGTGTTGGTGGAGGGTACCAGCCCTTTCTGTGTCAAGCCTTAAATGTGTATGCAAGTCAGTGCCAACAAAATGCTGTCCGACTACCAAACTGGAGGAGACCTGGCTTCTGTGGTATGTCTGTCAGTTGTTCAAAATGTAAAAGAAATATCAAACTTTTTAAATTACTGAAATGTAATGACTGTTTTCTTTGATCTAGAAATCCCCTGCCCTGCAAATAGCCATTTTGAGTCCCAAGCCTCAGGATGTCCACCCACCTGTGTTAACCCCAGTTCCACCCACAACTGTCCTCTCCCTGATCAAGAGAGCTGTGTCTGTAATACTGGCTACATCCTCAGTGGTGGAGTTTGTGTCCCTCATGATGAGTGTGGTTGCAGCTTTGAGGGTCGCTACTACAGCTCCGGAGAAACTGTAATACTTGATGAGGACTGTGGGAGGCGTTGTAGCTGCAGTTATGGCTCCATGAGTTGCAGCTCACATGGATGTGGCCCACATGAGTCATGTAGAGTGGAGGATGGAGAAAGAGGATGCAGACCCAACAGCTATGCCACCTGCTGGATTAGAGGCCCAGGATCATATCAAACATTTGATGAAGTGACATATCAATATCCTGGTGCTTGTCGACTCACCCTCACCAAAGTAATGGGATTGTCTGATCACCCACACTTTATGGTGGCTGCAGAGAAAGTGCCAAGAGGCCAGCAGGGTTTTGCACGAGTTCTAAAGTTTGAGGCAGAAGGGACACATGTATCTATCGAGATGGGAATCCAGAATAAAGTTCAGGTAGTCAAATTGTTGCTGAATCTGAATAGGTAGAGCTGTTTGAAACATATTAACTTCAAAGTATGAATCTTGATTTTCCTGCAGGTGAATGGTCAGCTGGTCAGACTTCCCTACAGCTCCGGGTCCATCCGTATTTACCAAAGCAGCGTGTTCAGTGTCAGCCTTCGTACATCTTTTGGTGTGACCGTGCAGACAGTCTGGCCTCACTTTGTACGTGTCACTGCACCTGCTGTCTACAGTAACTCACTTGGTGGACTCTGTGGGAACTATAATGGTCATGCACATGATGACTTCCGTACACCCACTGGCACTCTGGTCAAGAGTTCTCAGGAGTTTGGGGACAGTTGGCGGGATGGCTCCCTTGTGGCTCACTGTGTGGAAAGCATGAACCATAATTCATCAGTCAGTTACAGTTCCAGTCAGTACTGTGGCATTCTCAGCTCACAGCATGGACCATTTACATCATGTTGGGCTGTGGTGGAGCCATCGCAGCAGGTGGATGTGTGTGTGGACATCCTCAGGAGGTCTGGAGATCCTGCATCAACACTATGTGAGGTTCTTCGAGATTATGTACTGATGTGTCAACAGAGGGGTGTTACTCTTGGACAGTGGAGGAATGCAGTCGGTTGTGGTAAGCACTTTTCTCCTATTTTATTATGATGTAGTGTCAAAATATGTCAGCATTTGTTCTTGTTTTTTTTTTTCTGTAGAGCTATCCTGCCCTTCAAACAGCCACTATGACCTCTGTGGGACCACTTGTCCTTCTGTCTGCCCCAGCCTCTCTTTCCCCTTCACCTGCGACACTCCATGTCAGGATGGGTGCCAGTGTGATGATGGTTTTGTCCTCAATGGTAATCAGTGTGTGCCACCAACATCTTGTGGATGCTATCATGAAGGACGCTATCGTCAATGTGGAGAACAGTTCTGGGATGGTGAAGAGTGCCAGAGCTTGTGCACTTGTGATGGCATGACTGCTGCAGTCCAGTGTGTCCCCAACTCTTGTGGTCCTCAGGAGTCTTGCCGTGTGGTGGAGGGTGAGTTTGGTTGCCATCCCAACCCTCATGGCACCTGCTCAGCCTCTGGAGACCCTCACTACATTACCTTTGATGGCCAGGCCTATGACTTCCAGGGAACCTGCCGCTATGTCCTGGCAACAGTTTGCAATTCCACTGATGAGCTCCATCACTTTTCTGTGGAAGCTAAGAATGAACCGTGGAATGGGTTGGCAGTTTCCATCACAGCTGAAGTTTTTGTTGATGTGTTGGGCTATCAAGTGCTTCTGTCTCGAAACAGCCAGGGCATGGTAGAGGTGAGTTAAGCTATTTAGGGAAGAATTTCTCAATATATCAGAAAGAGTTCAACAGCTACGAGGTTATTCACCAATGGCCAAATGTCCGTCTTTGCAGACAGACATTTGGCCTGTTCTTTAGGTTACTAAGAATATCACATTTGTTCAGTTTTTGCATATCAATATTCTTGCTGTTTAAGAAAATGCAGCATCAACTAAATACAAATAAGATATGACACATTTTTTTTATTTTATTTTCATTTTTCCACAGGTAAATGGAATAACTAGAAATCTACCAATTCTGTTGAATGGAAATCTATCCATCTTTGCCAGTGGATCTCAAACATTTGTTAGTGCAAGTTTTGGTTTGAGAGTCAGATACGATGGAAGGAGCACAGTATCTATCTCTCCGTGCCTTCAATTTACAGGTATCTGTTGTTCAATAAAGATCACAAAACTTAAGAACTTAGGAAATGTGGTTTCTAAGCAACAATTCAACTTGAGAGCTTACATATTTGAAAACTGATATTACCATCAGGGAGGGAAAACCTATGGACTATTAAAGCTGAAACTGTCATACTTGGATACACCTAAAAAGGTATATCTATTTATACTGCAGTGAAGCCATTAACAAATGATCTGTCACCTGTTTCGCATCAATATAGAGGGAAAACCTGTGGACTCTGCGGAAACTTCAATGGAAATCCAAGTGATGAGTTCCTCACCCCAAATGGAGCACCAATCACCACTCCAGATGATTTTGGGGCAGCCTGGAAGGTTCCTGGCAACTACTCCTGCAGTGATGGTTGTGGCTCCTCCTGCCCACAATGCAACAATGATGGACCTGCCAGAGCTCAGTGTGATGTTATTCAGGCATCTGATGGGCCCTTCAGCTTCTGCCATGATGAAGTGGATCCAGCACCATATTTCAAAGACTGCGTCTTTGATGTTTGTGTGTCAGGAAGTGGGGGCCAAGATCTTCTGTGCAGGGCCATTGAAGCATATGTCAGTGCCTGCCAGTCTGTCAATGTCCAACTCTACCCCTGGAGACAGGACACCACCTGCAGTGAGTCAACTTGAAATGAACATAAGTAATCTAAGAATTTTAGGATATATATTTTTTTCTTCTGAAATATCTGACATACATTACATATTATATTTATAGATTGACCTGTTTAGCTCAAAGTTATTTGTTTCCACATGCTTTAAGGGATTGATTGTCCAGTAAACAGTCATTATGAGCTGTGTGGAACGGACTGTGGCCACACCTGTGCCAGCAGCACTGATGCCACCTGTGAGCATGTTTGCTCAGAGGGATGTTTCTGTGATGAGGGTTTTGTCAGGAGCGGGGCGAGGTGTGTCCCTGTGGAGAGCTGTGGCTGCCAATACGATGGCTTCTACTTTAATGTAAGTTGGTTTTAACTAACTTTATTATTCTTTTAGGTTAATTTATCAAGTTAATTGACAAAATTGTGTCAATAACATTTAAAACAAAGTTTAGCTAAGAGGATCAACATGTAACAACGTTACAAGAGAAAATTAAAAGAAAATTAAAAGCAAAGCATTGTCTTAACAGTCAGTGGCTGGTCACTTGTTTAAAAAGAAAATGTAGTTAGAGCTTTAGATAGATCAACTCCATACTCCCCTTAGTGGTTAGCACTGTTGCCTCACAGCTAGAAGGTTCCTGGTTCAAAACTCAGCAGGGGCCTTTCTGTGTGAAGTTTACATGTTCTCCCCATGCCTGCGGGGGTTTCCACCGGGTACTCCAGCTTCCTCCCACAGGCCAAAGACATGCATTAGGGGTGTAACGATGCATCGTGAGTCGAATAAAAAACCGATACAAATGCGTGACAATTTGCATCGGTTGGCATAAAAATCACGAATCACTGTGCCACAAGTAGGTATCTTTTTGTCTGTTTATTAATTCATTTTAAGTTATGCTGTAGTTGATTCAGTTTTAATGCGAGAACTCATGTCGCTACGTAGCCTACTGGCATTCAGGTCCAGAGCGAGGGAAGACATGGCGACGACGGTGAGCAGTAACTTCCCTGAAAAATCCCAAACTCCACAAGCAAGCCTTAGTTTATTTGAAAAAAAATTCATGTTTTTGTATGTAATTAGTTTGATGAGGCTGAGAGTTATTTTTAAAGGTCCAGTTATTCTTTATTTAAATGGATAACTATTTCGGTCCCATTTTTTAAGAGGACATAAAGAATGTGTATTACAGTGTTTCTGTAAAGATAGGACCTTCTTTTTTGAGTTAAGATATACATTTGTCATTTTGGATGTTTACAGTTAACAAGGTAAATAATTTACTCCTCATAAGAAAAGAAATGGTAATTTGCTGTGTTCTTGTAAACAAAGAATCTTTAGAATTTGTTTTTAAAAATCCCCTCATTCTTTAAGTGGATAACTATTTTTAGTTACATTTTTTTAAGAGGACACAAATAGTATTTTTCAGTGTTTCTGTAAAGAAAGGACCTTTTTAGAGTTTTTGTTATTTCATATGTTGAATGAAACCAGTTAAATAATTTTCTTATGATAAAAGGAGATAAATTATGTGCAGTATTTCGTTAAAGAAAATAGACTTTAAGATGATCATTTCAATTGCACTATTTCCTGTGAATAAAAGATTATTTTATTTGGTCATACTTTCTGTAGCTCATTTAAAAAAAAAAAAAAAAGGTTCGTAAATCGTACCGTGAACAAAAAATCATGAATCGTACCGAATCGTGAGTTGAATGAATCGTTACAGCCGTAACATGCATGTTAGGTTAATTGGTGGTTCTAAATTGCCCATAGGAGTGAATGTGAGTGTGCATGGTTGTTGTCTGTATGTGGCCCTATGATGGACTGGCGACCTTTCCAGGGTGTACCCCTGCCTTTCGCCCGAAGGGAGCTGGGATAGGCTCCAGCAAATCCCTGTTACCCTGCAGAGGATTAAGTAGGTATAGATAATAGATGGATGGATGGATGGATGGAACTCCATACTCCCCCTGCTGGACCTGTCTAGTTACTACTTCTGCTCCCTCTGACATTACCTTCATGATATGAGAAAAATAAGAGGATTCCATTGAAACACAACATGAAAACTAAGTTTGACTTGACTAAGTACGGTGTCTCTGGATCTGACTCAAATCCAGAATGAAGAACATGAATGTTTAATAGCAACACAACATCAGAGTAACTATTTCTCCGGTGCTCCAGGTTGGCGACTCCTTCTGGACAGACGGTTGCTCCCAGAGATGTGAATGTCATGCTCCCAATGACCTGTGCTGTTCTCCTGCATCGTGCATTCCTGCACAACAGTGCACCATCAGGGATGGCCAGCTGGGCTGTTATGATCCCATGTCCACTTGCACAGTGTGGGGAGACCCTCACTACATCAGCTTTGATGGAGCTCTGGCTCATTTCCAGGGCACATGCTCTTACATCATTACTGAGAGAGTGTGAGCCACAGGACCCATGAAACCCAGTTTAAGGTCGTTGCCACCAACAATCACCGTGGCAACAACCTTGTGTCGTTTGTGTCAGCGGTGGATATCTACCTCTCAAACCAGCTGGAGAGTCTACATATCAGGATTGGACCCAACAGAAGAGTGAAGGTAATCTCTCCTCTCAAGACCAACAGCATTCTACGTCTGTCCTGACATCCTGTTGAACCCTCTGACCTCTACTCCTCCCAGGTAAATGGAACTGAGGTGTCTCCTCCCACCACTGCGGGAACATTAGCTCAGGTGTTGAGACAGGGAAGCAACATCGTGCTTGATGCAGTTGACTTCAAAGTCCAGTTTGATGGGCGGAGTACTTTACTGGTCAGAACGGGACAAAACCGTCAGAACAGAGTCACTGGGATGTGTGGGAACTTCAACAGCGATCCTACAGATGACAAAGTGTTACCAAATGGCACACTGGCACAAAATGATAACGAGTTTGGTCACAGCTGGAAGTCATCCATCAGCCAACCAGGGTGAGCTGTTATGAAAAGCTCAGCAATAAAACTGAAACTGCTTCACTCTAATTACAGTGTGCTCTGTCTTTCCCAGATGTGGATCCACAGATGAAAACATTGATACAGTGAATGACTGTCCCTTTTCAGAAAAATACTCTGAACTCTGCAGCATCATCACCAACACCAGTGGCCCATTCAGTGTTTGTCACCCGCACTCAGACCCACAGCCATTTTTCATTTCTTGTGCCTATGATCTCTCCCTCTACACTCCAGCCAATGGGATGCTGTGTTCTGCTGTCTCAGCCTACGAGAGAACTTGTTCGGTTCTGGGGTTGAACATCCCAGAGTGGCGCTCTGCTTTAGAGTGTGGTATGTGTTTCCAATGACTGAATAATATTGATGAGAGGTCTTTGTCATTTTACCTGTTGGTGACAACAGTCTTGTGTCTTGACTAATTTTATTGAGCTTTTACAAGTCTTTGTGTTATCCTTTCTCCAGCGGATGTAGATCCCTGTGAACAGCTGGACTGCACGGAGTATGAGTGGTGTGGGCAGAAACATGGTGTGTACGGCTGTTTCTGTGATGAACATCATGATCGGCCCAACAATGACTGCTACGGTGAGGGAAAACCACTTAAAACCCTACTTTGTCGTTAGAGGGTTGAAGTGATGATCTTGGTTCCAGACCCTGAAAACAGTGGTATTGTCAGCTGTATGAAGTATTTTTTATATATATCTTCTGCAAATCTTCAACACAATCTGACTTTTTAAACCTGCAGGCTTTGATTTAAGTGTCATTAAGCAGAAAAAATATGATTTAACAGACTCGTCCATCACTTGTGAGGGCAGTTCAGGCACCATGTCCTTGTCTCGCTGTCAGCTGTTTGAAGCAGGCTTCCACTCCAGTAGCCTGCATCTCCAAGATAACTCCTGCAATGGCACTCTTGATGACGGACGACTCATTTTTCACTTTGACAATGACGACCACCTGTGTGGCACAGTACTCAGGGTAAAGTTCATAGACTTCAATTTTATTATTGCAGACTGAATGCTACCGTCATTAATTTATACCATTTTGTCATTGTAACGTTTAGAGCAATGGAACTCATTTCATGTATGAGAACACCATCCAGGGTGACATGGACCCTCATGGAGGTCTAATCAGCCGTGAGAGGAGCATCCGCCTGCATTTCTCCTGTGAATACCCTCTGAATAAGGCTTTGTCCATGAATGTGGGAATCAACCCTGTGGAGAGGTGAAAACACCATCTTTTCCTAATATTTATTTTGATCTGTTCTTTCACTTTAGTGTTGATATCTAACTCAATCTTTTTGATGGAAATCCTTTGCAAGATACCTGAATCCATATTCTGCACCTTCACTTGCAAATATACCATTTAAACTTTAACCTGGAGATCAAAGAAGAATGTGTCAAATTTCCTGCCAGGCTTAGTCTTACAAAGTCAGCATATTTGCTGAAAGGGAATAGTTTCCTCCCTGCTTTTTGTACTAAAGCTAAGGAGTGAAAACATGTCTTTTTTTTCCTTTCTTTTTTTTAAAGTGTATTGAGGAAGTATCTTGGTGAAACTGGTTTATCTCAAATGCGGATGATCCCCTACCGAGACGCAAGCTTCCTCCTCCCCTTCAGCGTTGACAGTACTATAGAAATGGAAGTGGATGAGAGGATGTATGTGGAGGTGCGAACAGATGGGATAGATGGACGGCAGATTTCCACCCTTCTGGACTCATGCTGGACCACGCCAGTCAACGACGCAAACTACCCAGTCCGCTGGGATCTCATCACTGCAGAGTAAAAGATCTACTCTCTCTTCTTTTCTTCTTCCATCCTTCACACCAAGTTAAACTTATGGCATTCTGACTTCTGCCTCTGTCCCCATCTAACAGGTGTCCTAATCCAGAAGATCGTACAGTGGAGCTGATTCAGAGCGGCGTCTCCACTGTGGCCCGGTTCTCCTTCAAGATGTTCACTTTTACCAACTATTCATCCATTTACGTGCACTGTAACGTCCACTTGTGTCTTTTGAGAAACAACTGCACACCTGTAAGTACTATCTGATGTATAAACGGTATAATGAAATGATGCCCCTGCAGAAGTTACTAATGTTGTTTTCCTTCAGTGCTGCTACTCAGGTCACCATGGACGAATTCAGAGGGACCTATCACATCATGACTCCACAAGCATCTCCCTTGGACCACTTGTCCAGAAGCCATATCCCATCGGTAAAACTGTACAATATTTTCATGTCTTTGTAGTATTGTAGATGAAACAGAGGTTGACTGACTCAATTTATCCATATTTCTTCTATTTCAGATGCAAAGATGCAGAGAAGCAGTACTTCAGGTCAGCAGATATCAGTCATTACCTTGATTGTCATCTTGCTGACTGCCAACATTCTGGTCCACTAGGATCAAAGAATGATTATTTGAGATGACTAAACATGTATCTACTTTATGATGTATCTTGTTTTTAGGGGTTTTTTTTTCTTGGTGTGTGATTTTGTATTTACAGCAGTAGAGGACACTGTTGTGCAGCACAGTCAAGTTAAGCTCTGTATTCACTGTGTATTTGATATTTATCAGCTGTTATTTCTCTTTGGTTCTTTTGTAGGGATTTTTATCATAGAAAATGGTTATCATATGATAATTTTGGTTAAGTATAAAGGGACTTAATTCTGATGGAATTTGGTGATGCAGATAAATATGCAAAATGTCAGTAATTGCAAATGATCTGAAACTATCTTCTTTTTTTTCCTTCACCAGTAAACGTTCACCTAAGTTCACCTGTTTATAAATCTCTGAAAACCTCCTTGTTTAACATTTTTGTGAATTTTTTTTTTTTTAATGCACCTTTTTTAAATCGTGAGTTACTGGTAACAAATTAATGTTTAACAACCAACTGACCTTCAACTGAGAGCAAGTCGGGGCTTGGCTTTTGATAAGACTATGAAAGATCTAAGACATTCATTGTATGTACCAGTAGAATTTCTAATTTTCTTCTTGCATAATAAAGGCTTTTCTTTGGGTAAACATCAAACTTATTCAAAGTGTTTCTTTTTATAGCATTTACCTTTCTTTAAAACCTTCTCAGTCTTTTTCACCATGCTGGATATCAATTTCCAGTCCAAATCATGACTCATTCCTGCGGTATTTGTATTTCACAACTTGTGATTTTCAGCCTTTTGAGGATCGACCACAAAAACTCCTGTTTGTCTGGAGTCTTCCTTCCAGTTGGACATGCCCGAAACACTTTCCCAGGAGGTCATTTGTTAGCACTTCAGCCTCGTGACATTGTGCTCCTTTGTGCTGGAAAATGTACAGATCATCCCTAAAATTGTCGCTGGATTGCTGAGAGAAGTTACAATTGGAGGACTTTTTGACATCCTTTTTCATGACAGTGACATTTTTTGTTTCTTGGTTTGTTTGTTTAGAATTGTGAATAAAAGACTAAAGCAGCTAAAAATGCAGCTAAAAATAAAACAACCAAAACAAACTTTAGGCCGTGACTGTAAAACATTGAACAATATAACCACAATGAATGGAATCTTTGGTCGGCACCAGACTTATTACTTTAGAGATCCTGCTGAACCACGGTTCAATGGCCATACTCGAGCACGGTACCGACCAGAACCAGGAACTGTGGTCAAGTGAGCCATCATCCATGGAAGTCCGGACATGACAGCCGCTGGTAATAGTTTAGATGTGCTTCTATATCAAAACTTTTCTGTACAGAAGGTCAGTGTGACTGTTAGACACAACATAGCTCAGGGTTTAGACTACAAGATAAAAACCTAGGACACTGCTCGACTCAATATCAGAACTTTGTTTCTTCCAGGTGGGAACATGGTAAATTTGTTGTTTGCATAATCTGCTAAAAATGTAATCGTTTTCCTTGAAACATTAGATCAAAAGCATATGTCCTACAAGAGAGCCAGTGCTAACATATGTGGTTTTGAGGTTCCTCTCTCTCTTTACCACTGTGCTGATGAGTGTGAAGAAGGATCAAAAAAGGCTGCTCCCAACTTTTAAATGCATAAAAATGTTTATTACAATCAAAAGGAAACACACGACAGACTTCTGCAGCAGTCTGGGATCTTTCTGAGCCAATCGTAGGAAATCCTCAAACAAAGGACGGTTCGGCTTTTTATAGATGATCAGACTGGACCTGCATCTTACAGATGTAACCTGTCAAGGGATGCTTTGACAGGTTTGTATGTCCATCTCTCTACTCTGCAAAATCTGTTGACAGTTCACATGCAAAGATTCTCACACACCAACATTGTCCCAAAATTCCAACTCCAAAAAAGGAATGAACTAATTCTAAGTATTTCTGAACTCTAACCTTGATTTTTTCTGAGTCCTTCACAGGTGTTCCTTCACAGAAAACACAGCAAACATAGATATGGACCATCCCCGCTCATGAGCACAGTTTTGTCAGCACAGTGGGCCTCTCCGGTACCGTTTTAAAATGGTTCCACTCCTATCTCACAGATCGACAGTTTTATGTAAGTATGGATACATGCTCCTCAAGAACCCATAAGATCAAGTGTGGGGTTCCCTAAGATTCAATTTTAGCTCCAATACTTTTTAATCTCTATATGCTGCCCCTTGGGGACGTCATCAGGAGACATAGCGTTGGTTTTCACAGCTCTGCTGATGATACACAACTCTACATCGCTGTGTCTCCTGATGACCTAGAACCAGTTAATGTTCTTTTAAACTGTGTTTTAGATATTAAGTCATGGATGGCAGATAACCTTTTACAGCTGAACCAGGACAAAACTGAAGTTTTAATCATTGGTCCTGAAAACAAGAGTGAGATAACTTTACCAAAATTACATAATTTTAAACCTTCTCATTGTGTGAGAAACTTAGGTGTTCTTTTTTGACTCTGAGCTGAATTTTATTCCACATATTAGAAATATCACAAAAATAGGTTTTTATCATCTTAAAAAACATCGCCAGAGTCCGCCCATTTCTCTCTCTTGCCAGCACAGAGGTGTTAATGCATTCTTTTATCTCCAGTAGAATAGCTTATTGAAATGCCCTGCTCTCTGGTCTTCCCAAAAATAGTATATCTATTTTACAATTGCTCCAGAATTCAGCCGCACGTGTGCTGATGAGGACCAGAGGGCGGGAACATATTACACCTGTTTTAAAATCGCTGCATTGGCTCCCTGTGTGTTTCATGATTGATTTTAAGGTTCTTTTATTAGTTTATAAATGTCTTGATGGTCTTGGGCCCTCTTATTTATTTGACCTCCTTTTAAGGTACGAGCCCTCGCGGACCCTGAGGTCCTCGAGTACCGGCCTTTTAGTTGTTCCCAGAGTCAGAACTAAAACCTATGGCGAGGAGTCATTTCATCATAATGGCCCCCGACTCTGGAACAGCCTACCTGAGGACCTCAGGGCTGCAGAGACTGTTGATGCTTTTAAAGGGAAGCTCAAGACCTACCTTTTTAACTTGGCTTATAGTTAAATTTTATTTATACCTTTTTATTTTCAATTTATATAACTAATTTTACTTCTATTTATTTCACGCTTAATTACTTATTAATTTATTCTAAGTTGTTCATTTAATTGTATAGTCGTTTATTTATGTATTTCTTAGCTGTTCTTATTGATTTTAAGTCTGTTTGAAATTTTATCTTTTTTTTAACTCCAGTGTTCTCCTCATGGGGGTCCTCCACGTCGGGAGCTACACCTGCCTGGTTTGAGGTGTAGTTGCCATGGGGACTGTCTGTGTTCTGGGTGAGCGGGGCTCTACACTGTGGCTGATGTTTGCAGTGTGGGTCCTGGTCGGCCTGGGTCTGGACGGTTCCTGTGGTGGTGACCTCTGTAATTGTGGGTGAGGGGTGCTCTCGACATGGAATGATCCCTAAGATATCATTACGATATCGTAAGATATCGTTTTTTCTCACCTGATTCATTGGTGCCAAGATGGATGTTTTAGAGTCTATTTATAATGTGGCCAAAGGGGGTGGGGGGTGGGGGTATGTGTACTGAATGTGTGGGTGCGAATGAGAGAGAGAGAGAGAGAGAGAGAGAGAGAGAGAGAGAGAGAGGATGACTGGGTGCTGATTTAACTCTGGGTGTGTGATGGCTTTTAAGTTATTTTTGTTCTTTTTCTTGTTGTTTTAATTACTGTTTTTATTATGTAAATCACTTTGTGTTACCTTGGTATGAAAAGGGCTTTATAAATATATTTGATTTGATTTGATTTGATTTGATTTGATTTGATTTGATTTGATTTGATTTGAGTAGATCTAAGCACCCTCGTGTGGTCAGAACGGGTATGGCTACAAAACATGGTTTTTAAGATTCATGAAACCTCCTGTTGTATTTAAAATAGGGTCAGGTTACCATGGCTTGTTTGTCGAGTAATATTAATATCTAATGTGGTGTAGCAGCCTGCCTTGTACAATTAATAATTCACAATTAATAACAATTAAAATTAATTATTCATAATTAATAAAAAGTAATTTAAAAGTAAATAATAATTTATTAATTATTCATAAATCAAGCGGGACATCACCCTCTTTTATAGCCAAAGAGGGAAACTATAATTTTATCAGTCTCTGCATCTGAATGTAAGTTCTTGTCGTGTTGGATTGGCTGGGTAAATTAATCAAGGAATCCACGACTAATTTTGACAAACATTTATTTATACATAGACACACTATATATGTGTGTGTATATATATATATATATATATATATATATATATATATATATATATATATATATATATATATATATATCTTTGTGTTCTTCCAGCCTAATATATTTTCCACCCATCTTTTTCTAAAGGTTTTTATGGCTCTCGTGGACATTATTTACAATGAAAGAGAACAGGGAAGAAATACAGCAGTCACCTGTTGATGTTATCTCAGGTATGAAAAGGGATGAAACGTATTTGACTGCTGTGACATCAAACTACTACATTTACTTCATTACTTTTTTATTTTTTTGAGAACCTTAATTCATGTTATGTAGAGGCCAAAGATACGAACATTTTTGATATCTGCATGATGTTGCCTTTGAGATTTAATGCATTTAACATGTATTCTAAATTTTTGATTGCTTTTAAAATAAAGATGAAATTGTACTCAGGTCTAGTTTCCAGATTACATGCATCATGTAACTCACAAGTAACAATGGACATTCAGAAAGTGCAAAGGATTTTTGTAATGAAGAAAACAATCTTTAATTGTTGGTTGAATCATTTGATAATATCCTGGATGACTAAATGACAGGTTTAAGAGCAATGCAACACCTGTCAACACTTTATCTTCCCCCTTAACCTACTTGCATAAATTAAAACTGCACCCATTGTTGTCATCTTGAATCTCAACCACATTCTTGTGAAGTTTTGAAAATGACTGAATGTCATTATCATTTTTTTCAAATGGCTTACAGCTAGAAAAGCACATGGCGAACCAATTAAAAACTCCACTGAGGTTTGTTCTGCCAAAACACGTGACCACTAATTATTCGCTCAGAAAGAAAAAAAACCCACAGTCATTCAGAATCAGAATCCTTATTGTTGATACTAAATGTTCAAAGAAATTGTATCCAGTCCCTTTCAGTACAAAGAAAACAATCTAACTTTCTTGAAAAACTAAGCTTAAAAACTTACCAAGACATGACTCATAAATATGTGAGTATAAAAATGAAATATACTTTTCTCAATTATACCTGTATGTCATATCGTGTATTATTACATTACAGGATTCACTATATTCCAATAGTCATCTGACCTGATTTTTTTTAGGTCATTTTTTCTGGATATTTTTTTTGTTCCATCATGAATACTGGATCTTACTAACTGTTCCTCAGTGGCTGCTTTGCTTCACCTGTGTCTAACTACACCTGGACCTCATCTGAGCAGCCGTATAAGGCCCATACTGGTTCATTATGGCTGCAGATCAGTTGCTGCCAGTAGCCATGGTGAACATCAGACTGGGTTCCTAACTAATACTGGAAATGTCCTGTTGCTCTGCTCTTTAATCGTTCAGTTTTTCTTTGACTCAGACTGTAACTAACTGTTTCACGTTGGTCCTTCTCCAGCCATCATGCATGCTGACCAGGCCTCCCAGGGGAAGTCAGATCTCTGCTTCTACCATGTTGTCCTCAGGGGACGCTGCCCTCAACTCGACCTCAACTTAACGTTTGAGTAAATAAACACTTTTGTATTTCCATCACAACATCAAAGTTATAATGGAAAAAACAAAAATAAGAAATAATCTCGGTGGGCTTGCAGCACTGGTGTCCTCATAGCAGAGGATTCCCGCTGGAACATCCACAGAGTCTCCCTCATTAAGATTCTATCGTGTGAGAAACAAGACAAAAAGAGGAAATTCAGTTTAAAAGCAATTTGTTTACAGTAAGCTGCGTGGTATTCACAAATATTATGATTTTTCATAATTCACAATGGTTTTAGATATTGTGTGAACAAGTGGTTTTAGACATGTTTGTGTGTTCATGTTTAGGTGTCTGTTGTGGTGTAGGCCCCATGTTATATATATATATATATATATATATATATATATATATATACACACACAGTATGTATATATATAAGTATTGGGCTATGTGATAGAGAAATAGTCACCACAAACTATGAGTTGACTGGATGTTCCAGCTGCAGCCCCGCAGTATTTTAGAATTTTTGTTTTTGCAGAAATAAATGTATTATTCAAGTCATTTGAATTTTTGCATAATTTACAGTATAAAATGGAATAGTTAATTTCCTCTCCATAACAATGAAAGCCCATTATCAAGATAAATTCAATATAAGTGGAATGAAACATCTTCATGAATGCTAATTATCATAGCCCATCATCCCAAATAAACAAAACATAGGACAGTGTAAAAATTGAGTCAAACACTGATCAAAAACTTGACTTACTGAACTGTTCTTGAAGAACATTAATGCATCATGCCCAAGAATGACTGGAAGTCCTCTCAGGACAAGTGGCTGTTGGCTCAGTGCTCTGCAAAGAGATATAATACACACTTCATCATAGAACAAAAAAATATAACTCATATCACTTTATTTGTTCATTTAGATAAGTACCACAAGGGAAAGTTGGATTTTTTTTTTTAAATGTATGAACTTACCATCAGTATCATTACAAGAAAAAACAGAAACAACCCACCTTTGTCTGTTGTAGCAGGTCAGCTAACTGCTTGCCTATCTGACCTGTCATCTTCTTGAAGACTTCCTTTAAGCTTGGACCCAAAATATCAAGAACATCAAAGAACTCGTCTATAAGATTTCTACCAGCATGCCTGTTTAACTCCAGGTACACCTGAACAATATGAAATTAAGCTCAATTTTGTTGTTCAGGCAGAGTTACTCATATCACTAATAAACCTCTCTGAACATGTTGTCCAATGACGTATGCATATGTTTTGTGTGCATTGAAAGTGAGGTATACACTGAGGCTCAGTTCCTGCATAAGTCCCATGTTTTAGCCTATAATGTTTAAAAGCTGTGGTCTCTTCTCACAGATGGCAGGGCAGTACTTACATTTCCAAAGCATTTTATTATGGCTTTAAACAAAATAGTCAGGAAAATGAGGCTGATGTTAAAAGTGGGCATTGACTTTATTTTTAAAACTTCATTTAAAAATTTGAATTTTACACTACTGTTGCAAAACTATATATAGAAAACATGCAAGTAGAGAAAATTATTCAAAAAACACAATGCTGGATTGTCCGATGCTCAAAATTTAATTAGGTCAACCTGAAATTTAGACGCATTTTAAATCAAGGTTTGTTGAACTGGTTGTACGACACGTCAAACGCCGAAATACATGCACTCAAACACAGACTTTTATTGACACGTCTCCTTCACTCATGTTATGCAAATGTTAAAGAACTTAGTGTTGGAAGAGTGCACATTTAACTTTAGTGGAAATTAGATCTTGTTCTTACTGAATTTAAGTGCTACAAAACTGTTTTTGAAATTGTAACACTTTTTTAATAGTGCTATAAAAATAAACCTGCTGAGCCTTGTTTAGTTATTAAAGTGAGACACTGCACTCTGATTTGCACACTGAAACCACACACTGAAGTAACAACGCACATCCATTTTCCAGTTATGAGTAACAAAAAAGGGTAATTAGTGAACAAACCACTTGATTATCAACTTTCTGAGTTTGATGTTAGAGAAGTTATGATAATAACTCACCTGGTAGATTATTAAATGCCAATTTTGACATCACTGTGATTAGACCACACACCTGTGTCAACTGTCAACAAGTCCCAACCTACTCTGATTATATGCAAAAAAGCCTATGACCCACTGATGATTAGACTGCATCCTGTTTGAATTCAGTAAACAATGGATCAGGTGGAAAAACCAGTTGTTGAGTGTGGATGTCTTTTAGCAATGAGTTTAACCTAATTACAATAATGACGTAAAGCTTAGAATTAAAAAAAAAAAAAAAAAGCCCAAAGTGGGACTTAATCATCTGTGAAGCAACACACTATCTTGTCAAAACAAAAATAAAAATAAAATAAAATCAATTCAAAAAAATAGCTGGACCACCTCTAGCTTAGGTTGTGGTCTTTGTTGTGGCATTTTTTTGATAAGGATATGCAGTGTCATAATATCTATTTCCATCCAGACTTTCTCTCATTGCTCTGAAATCCACAGTCTTTATAAGGACAATGAACTTTGTGATTTACTTCGAAATAAGTACTCCGCAGATGACCAAAGTATTCAGATTCAGTGCAGGGTTCAAGGAATCCACATGACAAACAGCATAAATTCATTTGAGAGTCTACAGTTTGCAGTTGTTCCACATGTTTGGTGTAAATGGCTATAGTGTACACATATATACTTTCCTGATGCAGGCAAGGAAAGGGCTCAGTTCCTGCACAAGTCCCATGTTTTAGCCTATAATGTTTAAAAAGCTGTGATCTGCACATGTGGTCTCCTACCACATGTTTGCGGATGATATTCAGCTGTACTGCTCTTTTAAGCCGACTGAGCTCCACAGGCTAAATTCCTTAGTTCATTGCTTGGTGGAGATTAATCAATGGCTAAGTGTGAACATCTTGCAGCTAAACGTGGATAAAACTGAAACCCTGGTTATTGCCCCTGATGACTCCATTCCTGGGATTAACCAGTATTTGGGTGACTTGGGCCGGTCTGTTCAACCGAGCCTAAGAAACCTGGGAGTTTGTGTTGACAAAGACATGTCATTAGTGCAACACTGCAAACAGCTGACAAGGAATTGCTTCTTTCTTCATCTGAGGAATATTGCTAAGCTCAGGAAAATGCTGTCGCAAAATGATTTGGAGCTGGTCATTCACGCATTTGTGTCCTCGCGTTTGGACTACTGTAACAGTTTGTTCTCTTGTCTAAACAAGAAGGAGCTGTCTCGTCTGCAGCTAGTGCAAAATTCTGCAGCAAGAATTCTGACCCGCTCTAATAGGAGGTCACACATAACCCCTATTCTAAAAGCTCTTCATTGGCTGCCAGTTTTCCTTTAGGATCAATTTTAAAATTCTGGTTTTAACTTTCAGAGCTTTGCATGGTCAGGCTCCACCTTACATCAGCGATCTGATCCAGCCCTACACCCCAGCTCGGGCTCTGAGGTCTGTGGATCAGAATCTGCTGATGGTTCCCCGTACTCGCTTCTTCGGACCAGAGGAGACCGATCCTTCCAGGCCGTTGCTCCTAGGCTTTGGAATGATCTTCCGCTCTCTCTGCGTTCCACAGAGTCTGTTGACTCCTTCAAAAGGCAATTAAAGACCTTTTTATTTGTGCAGGCTTTTGCCTAATTGTCTTGGAGCTGGTATGATCGTAAATGTGTTGTCTTGGCCTTTTAATCTTAAATTTGTATGCATCTCTAACTGTGTTTTTATTTTTTAACTGTGTTCTTATTTTTTAACTGTGTTTTATTTTTATTTTTTTTTAACTGTGTTCTTATTTTTTAACTGTGTTTTATTTTTAACTGTGTTTTTATTTTTTATTAATTGTGAAGCGCTCTGTGACCATGGTCTGTGAAGGGCGCTGTATAAATAAAGTTTACTTACTTACTTACTTACTTATCTCTTCTCACAGATGACAGGGCAGTACTTACATTTCCAAAGAATTTTAATATGGCTTTAAAAAAAATAGTCGGGCAAATGAGGCTGTTGTTAAAAGTGGGCATTGACTTTTTTTTCCAAACTACTAATTCATTTGAATTTTACACTACTGTTGCAAAACTGAATATTGAAAACACACAAGTTGAGAAAATTATTCAAAAAACACAATGCCGCATTCAACGTTTGAGTTGTTGAACTGGTTGTACAACACTTGGAACACGAAAATGCATGCACTCGAACACAGAGTTTTCTCCATTATCATATTTGCCTTTCAGCAATGAGTTTAACCTAATTACAATAATGACGTAAAGCTTAGAATTAAAAAAAAAAAAAAAAAAAAGCCCAAAGTTGGACTTGATCATAGGTGGAGCAACAAACTATCTTGACAAATAAAATAGAATAAAATAAAAGCATTCAAAAATAGTTGGACCACCTCTAGCTTAGGTTTTGGCACACCTTTGTTGTGTCATTTGTTTGATAAGGATATGCTGTGTCGTAATATTTACTTCCATCCAGACTTTCTCTCATTTTTTACCAAGATATCGCACCAATGAAGGGAGAGTTGGACCACTGTGAACGTCTTCTCTCACACATTCTACAGATTCTCAGCTGAGTGAATCTCTGGACTCCATGTTGGCCAATCCATGTGTGAAAATGATGTCTCCTGTTCCCTGAACCACTCTTTCACTCTCTGAAACAGACAAATCACTCCATGGTTTCTCTTGAATATGCCTGTTCCATCCATCAGGAGAAGATGGAAAAATCTGCTCAGCCAGATGACGTAAAGGTTGTTCAGGTTGTCAGCAGACCTCATTTTAGGTCTTTTTATGTTGTTGACCTGACCAGCTGCCCATTCTGCCACTTCTTCTCCTCTGATGTGCCCATCACTCTGGAAAAGGATAAATCTGAACTCACCAGCTCACGCGACCTCTTTTTGCTCCCGAGTGAAATAAAGAGAGCCTCAAGAAAAACCACCAACAAATTGTTTTTTTAAGGCTATTGTTGAGTTCTATCTTTGTAAATTGTTTGTTCAAAATATGATAATATTTTATTCAGCCCTTTTTTTTCCATCATCTCTGATGTCTGAACTTGAAATTTAACAAATTATGGTTGTATCTCTGCTTACGCATCACATTTTAATGATGATTTTTGAATTCACAAGCTGAGAAAAACAGCCACGGCTTCTCTTTTATTTCAGAATTGTTTTGTTTATATCCTACATTTACTTTTTATGATTTGACTGCTTCATATGGAGTACTAATAAGTCTTTGTGACAAGTGTCGATTGGTAACTATAATTCTCTCTATCATAGACATGATGGGAAGAAATGGCTCTGGTGGAATTACTGGAATGTGGCTACACCTGAATTTTAGCTATGATTTACCTTTCTGGAAAAGCATATGCTTTCTGGAATTGTGCCAGCCTTTACTATATATGTAGCCTTCTTGTAGCTTTGCATTTTCACCTCAGATGTGAAGAAGAGAGGTACAGGAAACGGTGATATTTCTACGTTGTTTAAGCATTTTGACTCACATTTTGACATACATTACATTTTTGATCTTTAAGAAATGGCACAGAAAATCTCTGTGCTTGCAGTGCTTTGGTCACTTATTGGTGAGTATTTCAACTCTTTTGCTCACTTCCATTTGTTTGATGCACTTTGTAAATTTACTGTGAGTGTTATTGAAACTCTCAGATATTTATGATGTATTATGATGGTTTCCACAGGTGGAGTGGCTTGCAAGGATCCAGGTGAGCTGAAATGTAACCTGTTCAATCGTCAGTTGTCTTCAATCATGAAAACATTTTTAAAACTTGAAATGTAATTCATAGTCATATTGCAAAAATTACAATGCAGGCAAACTCTTGTTTTTTATAGCTAATGTCAGTTAAATGTGTCTTTAGAGTTTTGGATTGTAATCATGCACACATCATTGAGTTCTACAAGCAGTGCCTAGTAGAAAGATCCATAAACATAGATTTAATGCAGATTTAATGCAGTACATTGTAAGATGGACCTCTGATGAGGCACTGTGCCTCTTGTTTTTTTTCTCACTTGTCTCATTTTTACTTGTGGTAATACCACTAGTTTATATCATCTGTCTGTTAATGCTCTTCATACAATTGATCGTGCATATACTGTCCCATAAAAAAGGATACCCTTTTTTAATCCAAAATATTTATGTATCAGGACATTGAAATGTGTTAAATCACATGTGCCCCTTTTCCTGTAAAAAGTAGTGAAGTCCAGAAGGACATGGACAATGACATAGCTTTATGATTTTGGCATTATTATGAATATAATCATAAGTTACAGTTTGCAGTCAATGACCACCTGAAGTCTGGAGCACATGGATTATGCACTATCAAGTGCTGTCCTATTAGTTTTACACCATCTGGTTGAATGTGAGCTGAGAGTATAGCTCTATAAACCTCAGAATTTATCTCCCTACCATTCATGTCTATACAATAATAATACTTCCATCGTGCTTGACATATGATGTGGGATGCTTTGGATCATGAACTGTTCCTTTTTTTTACACCACACTTTTCTCCTCCAATTGTTTAGTTAAAAGTTTTTCTTGGTTTCATTTGCCCAAAGAATCTGATTCCAGAGCACAGGAAGGTTTTCTTTTTCTTGTTTTTTTCTTTATATGTTCTGACTGGATCTAATCTGGCTTTCCTATTTCTTGAACATTACCAGTGGTTCACACCTTGTTGTAAACTCTGTCTTTTTCCATTCACAAAGGTGCTTCTTCAGTGTAGATTCTGAAATGCCACTTCTCCGAAGTATTTTTGGCTTCTGATTTCATTTAAAGGAATATTTGCAAAGGTTTTTATGAACCTGTCATTTAACTGCAGACAGTGATCAACCATAACTGCTACTGGTAAAAACCAGATAAAGCAAACTCTTGATCTTGTCAGACAACTGCAAGTTACTTGCTGTACTATGTCACACGTAGACAACTAAAAAACTAGCTCACACATCTAAAATGGACGTGACAGCAAAGGCAAGTAAGATGTTGAAGAATATAATAACAGAAAACAAATTGAGAGAGTGACCAAGATAGAGACCGAAAAAAAAAAGAAGCTTATTTTAGACAGTATTGTAAAGGCGACTTAATCTCCCCGGCCTTTAGGGGGGCCCAAAGCACTAAAACATCCTCCTTGCTGTTTTCACTTCTTTTTATTCAATTGTCCGAAAACGTTTGAGTCCTTCAAATGGAATTAATGGCTGCAATTCCTGAATAATCTATTCAATATTTTGTGAAATGTCTTAATTTAAGTAGTTTCACATCTTCACATCTGTATTATTTCATATCAACTGTGGTGTTTCATATAGGCAACATCATAAAAACTCCTTCATTGTCCACATACTTCTGGACCTAACTATATGTTACAGGTTTGCTCAGCACCATTACTCCTGTTTCTAGACCAATATAACATACTTGTGTTAATATTGCTTCTTTAGCACATCTTTATCCAGTGTCTGGGACTGCAAGCGATCCAGCAGATGATGGAAGTTCTCCAAGGATTGCTCTGCAAAGACCTTTTGTCTATTTTGGACGGACATACAGATACGCTTATGTATGAAATATTATCATACACATTTAGTAAAGATCATGAAAACATTTTAGTTGAATTAAAATTCCCTCCACGAGATAAAGTACCTTCAGTAAGGTCATTGCAGAAATCTAAAAATGTATTGGTATGTTGTGTAACAGATAGTGGAATATAGATTTTATTGATTTGTTTTCCTCCTGAGTCATCTACATTTCTCAACAATCAAAGCTATTTATGAATAAAATAGCTAAGTCTCTCTAGCGCATAATAAAACAATTTTAATAAGTGCATATTAAAAAGGATTTCTTCACTGAAGAGTGAAACATTAAAAGAGAATAATGACTCTTAGAGGGTCTGAGGTTTATCATGTAACTGTATGGATGATAAGAGATGATTAATACATAAAAAGTTACCATGACAGAAAGAGGCATTGAAGTTTTATTGGTGTATACATTATTATATTATGATACGTTAATAACAGCTCTGCAATGCTACTTATTGTATGCAAAATTGAAAACAGAAGAACAGAAGCGGTTTCTCCTTTTTTTTTGCTTTGCAGCATTACCTAATATTATAATCTGTGACAGTGTATACAGAAATTGCTGTCAGTGACAGAGATGTTACCACTGATCTCTTATTTTCAGGTTAATCACAATGGGCACATAACATTCAAAAGACGGATGGCAGCTTACATACCTAAAAGAATCCCAATACATGGAACCAGAGACATTATTGCTCCATTCTGGACAGATTTGGACAACAGAGAAAGAGGTCAGATCCTCTATAATCAATACACCAGTGGTGACGTCCTCCAAAGAGCAACACAAGACATTAATGCCTACTTCCCAAGAATGAACTTCCATGCCACCTGGGTCTTTGTGGCAACGTGGTATGAGGTGCCCTACTACCCAAAGACAGGAAGGGTAGGTCAACATGATTTATAGTTATGCACAAAAAGTATTTCTTGAAATGTGAGAGCATCATGTTATTTAAAGACATGAGAATGCTAATGTAAAAGACAAGAGTTACAAATGTACATTTAGTCCAAAAACCTGTAAGTTATTGTCTTGATCAAAATTGGATTTTTCAAACAGTACACATGATAATGAACTGATATTTTCCAGGTGACAACTTTCCAAGCTGTGTTGATCTCTGGAGGCCAGAACTCATTTTTATTAATGAACTACGGGACAACTGCAGAAACTACTTTTAATGTACAGGTCAGAACCACTACACTCATTATACACCGATCAATAACATTATTACTAACCACTTAATAATGAACAAGTCCTCCTTGTGCTCTCAAAAGAGCTCTGACCAGTCAGGGTCTAGACAAAGAACATCTGAAGGTGTTCTGGAGTATCTGGTATTGTGATGTTATCTATAGATGGGGGTCTCTGTGGATAGCACAGATTCAATCAGGTTACACCAGTGGAGCTTGAAGGATAAATGAACACCTCAGATTCTTTACTGCGAATGTGTGTAATTGCAACTGGTAATGTTTGACTTTGCAGGCTGGCTATGACACAAAAAACTCCGATCACCATTTCAGTCTACCTGGATCATTCTCCAGAAATGCAACAGGCAGAAACTGTATTTTCTGCAGCACCAGCAACGTCGACGTACCTGGTCGTTGGGCCTTTAGGATAGACCATGGATCAACGGGCTGCACTTTCAATGGTAGGTTTTAGGGCTCTTTAACAAATGCTGTTGGTAAGTTTATATTTACTGATAAGATTATAACAAGTTAGGCTTAGAACCCTAGACTGTATATTAATGAACAAACCCTCCATGATGTCATCCATAGATTTTCTGAGAAGTGTCTGAAGAGTGAAGTATGTGTATTTCTGCAGCAAAGTTGGGTATTTGAACATAGAGCTCAAGGGAGATTTAATTTTGCTTTGTTTTGGAGTTGGCACCTAGTGATCGATCAAGGAATTATAATTTGTATTACTTCTTGGATTGCTTCATCTGGAAGTGGCAATGTTGGCTCTTGGGTAGATCCCACTCAATGTCTATATGAGGAAACACAGGAGAGTATTGCCCTTTAAACCTCAGAGAGACAGGGTCTCTATAGCACCTGCAGACAAACCCTGCTTACTGGGTGGCTGGTTGTGGTTTAAATCAGTGGGAGGAAGGCACTGTTGTGACTGGTTGTTGCATTATTAGCTCTATTAGTCAAGTGAAGAATGTTCAATAGAAAGGAGCGAACTGCTTCTACCCACCTTTTTATAGAAACATTCTCAAGGTCTGTTATTAAATGGCAGGGAGTGTAAACTTTTATCAGGGACCAAAATGATGTGAATCAAAATAGTTTGAACTTTGCATTTGCAGCAAAATGGCAATTAATTTTGCACTTGGGGCAATCCACCTACATCACTCACCAAGGTGATTTTAACTTTATTTTGTCATGAATATCTAAATGCTGATCCAATTCTATAGAAGCAAAGGGCATGAATCTCCACATTTTGCATCTATTGGCAATAGTACAGTGGTAGTAGTGGGGCAGCTCATGGCCCCTCCTTGTAGATCTGGTGCCTCCTTTCTGATCTGTGGCCTCTGGGTTTGGGGGCCAGGGGGCTGGGGGACCTCCCGCCATCTTTGTGCCGCAGATGTGCTCTGGTCCTGCTGGCTGATGTCCTCCCTGGATTTTGTGCTGGTCTACTTTCTGTTTGGTTTGAGGAGAGATGGGAACTTTTTAATTTTTTTTAAATTTTTGATTGACAATTGAAAATGGAAAGAACGAATAATACACAGATTGATAAAGTTACGGAACTTTTACATGGACATTTTTATTTTAAAGTTTCCATGGCGGAGGATTTGACAGAAACAAGGTTATTTGTAACCACTGTGAAGTTGAACTCCCCGTTAAAAGTTTCTGCTGTTACCTCAGAAATTACATGTTTTAATCTTATGAATGTGGCTCAGGATTTTGTTGGTAGACTTTTTTATTTTTCATAAAAAAACAGGATGACATTAATGCCCTGGCAGTGGCAATACGCTTTATTTTATTTGACTTTTTTTAAGATGAGATTTACACTAAATATGTGTTATTGACAAGTGATTTATGTTGAAAGTGTTTGAACAACAAATGTTATGGCACATAAGCTCATATGGCAGCAGAACAGTTAAAGTGTATTTTAGACTACTTTTGAATTCATTATTTGATTTTCCATATGAAATGTGATTAATCGTGATTAATTAGGGAAATCATGCGATCAGTCGCGATTAAACATTTTAATCGTTGCCCAGCCCTAGTTATTACATTCCACCACACAGTGAACTGCCATGTTACTGTGAACAGTGCAGTGTTTTCTTTTATTATACATTATTATACATTATAATGTATTATATATATTATATAATTTCCTCAGCACACCAAACCTGCACCTTATATATGACCTTTCCTTTGATTCTGTTGAAGGTCAGCCTTTGCAGCTGGGAGATTCTTTCTGGAGCGACAGCACCTGTGCACAGAAGTGTTTGTGCACCTCGACAGGCCTGCAGTGTTCCAACCAGCCCTGCTCCTTCTCCCAAATCTGCCAGCCAACTTCCTTTCAGTTCTCCTGCCAAACAGTGCAGAGACGCACCTGCACCATCAGTGGTGATCCACATTACTACACCTTCGATAATTCAGTGTTTCACTTTCAGGGGACCTGCACTTATGTTCTTTCAGAACAGTGTCAGAATGGGCTGCCCTATTATAGAGTTGAGGGCAAGAATGAGCACCGAGGCAGCACTCGTGTTTCCTGGACACGACTGGTCAAAGTGTATGTCTATAATGAAATCATTGAGCTTGTGAAAGGACATCCTGGTAAAGCTAAGGTTAGTCATTTTGTGAATTCTGTTCTTTTAAAAATGTGACCAAGTATGTTTTTGTTCAGTTAATCAACCTGCTGATGTGATTCCAGGTCAATGGGATCTTTGCATCCACTCCAATCTACCTCAATAATGGTAGAGTCCAGGTTTATGAGTCAGGTTTTACTGTGACTGTCAGCACTGATTTTGGCCTGATGGTATCTTATAATACAAAACATCGTGTCCGGATCAGCCTGCCCTACACTTACCAGAATGCAACATGCGGTCTTTGTGGAAACTTCAACAATCACCCTGAAGATGACTTCAGAACCCGTGAAGGAGAGGTGGTGAGCTCTGATGTGGTTTTTGCCAACAGTTGGAAAGCATTTGGCGATGATGAGGATGGGTGTGAGGTAGAGTGTGGAGGTCTGGACTGTGCTGCCTGCACTGCAGGACAGACAGCATTATACAGCAATGATGCCCATTGTGGTATCCTCCAGAACCCTTCTGGACCTTTTGCTGCATGTCACCAACAACTTCCCCCACAGACCTTTATGGAAAGCTGTGTTTTTGATCTGTGTGTTGGTGGAGGGTACCAGCCCTTTCTGTGTCAAGCCTTAAATGTGTATGCAAGTCAGTGCCAACAAAATGCTGTCCGACTACCAAACTGGAGGAGACCTGGCTTCTGTGGTATGTCTGTCAGTTGTTCAAAATGTAGAAGAAATATCAAACTTTTTAAATTACTGAAATGTAATGACTGTTTTCTTTGATCTAGAAATCCCCTGCCCTGCAAATAGCCATTTTGAGTCCCAAGCCTCAGGATGTCCACCCACCTGTGTTAACCCCAGTTCCACCCACAACTGTCCTCTCCCTGATCAAGAGAGCTGTGTCTGTAATACTGGCTACATCCTCAGTGGTGGAGTTTGTGTCCCTCATGATGAGTGTGGTTGCAGCTTTGAGGGTCGCTACTACAGCTCCGGAGAAACTGTAATACTTGATGAGGACTGTGGGAGGCGTTGTAGCTGCTGCAGTTATGGCTCCATGAGTTGCAGCTCACATGGATGTGGCCCACATGAGTCATGTAGAGTGGAGGATGGAGAAAGAGGATGCAGACCCAACAGCTATGCCACCTGCTGGATTAGAGGCCCAGGATCATATCAAACATTTGATGAAGTGACATATCAATATCCTGGTGCTTGTCGACTCACCCTCACCAAAGTAATGGGATTGTCTGATCACCCACACTTTATGGTGGCTGCAGAGAAAGTGCCAAGAGGCCAGCAGGGTTTTGCACGAGTTCTAAAGTTTGAGGCAGAAGGGACACATGTATCTATCGAGATGGGAATCCAGAATAAAGTTCAGGTAGTCAAATTGTTGCTGAATCTGAATAGGTAGAGCTGTTTGAAACATATTAACTTCAAAGTATGAATCTTGATTTTCCTGCAGGTGAATGGTCAGCTGGTCAGACTTCCCTACAGCTCCGGGTCCATCAGTATTTACCAAAGCAGCGTGTTCAGTGTCAGCCTTCGTACATCTTTTGGTGTGACAGTGCAGACAGTCTGGCCTCACTTTGTACGTGTCACTGCACCTGCTGTCTACAGTAACTCACTTGGTGGACTCTGTGGGAACTATAATGGTCATGCACATGATGACTTCCGTACACCCACTGGCACTCTGGTCAACAGTTCTCAGGAGTTTGGGGACAGTTGGCGGGATGGCTCCCTTGTGGCTCACTGTGTGGAAAGCATGAACCATAATTCATCAGTCAGTTACAGTTCCACTCAGTACTGTGGCATTCTCAGCTCACAGCATGGACCATTTACATCATGTTGGGCTGTGGTGGAGCCATCGCAGCAGGTGGATGTGTGTGTGGACATCCTCAGGAGGTCTGGAGATCCTGCATCAACACTATGTGAGGTTCTTCGAGATTATGTACTGATGTGTCAACAGAGGGGTGTTACTCTTGGACAGTGGAGGAATGCAGTCGGTTGTGGTAAGCACTTTTCTCCTATTTATTATAATGTAGTCTCAAAATATGTCAGCATTTGTTCTTGTTTTTTTTTTCTGTAGAGCTATCCTGCCCTTCAAACAGCCACTATGACCTCTGTGGGACCACTTGTCCTTCTGTCTGCCCCAGCCTCTCTTTCCCCTTCACCTGTGACACTCCATGTCAGGATGGGTGCCAGTGTGATGATGGTTTTGTCCTCAATGGTAATCAGTGTGTGCCACCAACATCTTGTGGATGCTATCATGAAGGACGCTATCGTCAATGTGGAGAACAGTTCTGGGATGGTGAAGAGTGCCAGAGCTTGTGCACTTGTGATGGCATGACTGCTGCAGTCCAGTGTGTCCCCAACTCTTGTGGTCCTCAGGAGTCTTGCCGTGTGGTGGAGGGTGAGTTTGGTTGCCATCCCAACCCTCATGGCACCTGCTCAGCCTCTGGAGACCCTCACTACATTACCTTTGATGGCCAGGCCTATGACTTCCAGGGAACCTGCCGCTATGTCCTGGCAACAGTTTGCAATTCCACTGATGAGCTCCATCACTTTTCTGTGGAAGCTAAGAATGAACCGTGGAATGGGTTGCCAGTTTCCATCACAGCTGAAGTTTTTTTTGTTGATGTGTTGGGCTATCAAGTGCTTCTGTCTAGAAACAGCCAGGGCATGGTAGAGGTGAGTTAAGCTATTTAGGGAAGAATTTCTCAATATATCAGAAAGAGTTCAACAGCTACGAGGTTATTCACCAATGGCAAATGTCCGTCTTTGCAGACAGACATTTGGCCTGTTCTTTAGGTTACTAAGAATATCACATTTGTTCAGTTTTTGCATATCAATATTCTTGCTGTTTAAGAAAATGCAGCATCAACTAAATACAAATAAGATATGACACATTTTTTTATTTTATTTTCATTTTTCCACAGGTAAATGGAATAACTAGAAATCTACCAATTCTGTTGAATGGAAATCTATCCATCTTTGCCAGTGGATCTCAAACATTTGTCAGTGCAAGTTTTGGTTTGAGTGTCAGATACGATGGAAGGAGCACAGTATCTATCTCTGTGCCTTCAATTTACAGGTATCTGTTGTTCAATAAAGATCACAAAACTTAAGAACTTAGGAAATGTGGTTTCTAAGCAACAATTCAACTTGAGAGCTTACATATTTGAAAACTGATATTACCATCAGGGAGGGAAAACCTATGGACTATTAAAGCTGAAACTGTCATACTTGGATACACCTAAACAGGTATATCTATTTATACTGCAGTGAAGCCATTAACAAATGATCTGTCACCTGTTTCGCATCAATATAGAGGGAAAAACCTGTGGACTCTGCGGAAACTTCAATGGAAATCCAAGTGATGAGTTCCTCACCCCAAATGGAGCACCAATCACCACTCCAGATGATTTTGGGGCAGTCTGGAAGGTTCCTGGCAACTACTCCTGCAGTGATGGTTGTGGCTCCTCCTGCCCACAATGCAACAATGATGGACCTGCCAGAGCTCAGTGTGATGTTATTCAGGCATCTGATGGGCCCTTCAGCTTCTGCCATGATGAAGTGGATCCAGCACCATATTTCAAAGACTGCGTCTTTGATGTTTGTGTGTCAGGAAGTGGGGGCCAAGATCTTCTTTGCAGGGCCATTGAAGCATATGTCAGTGCCTGCCAGTCTGTCAATGTCCAAATCTACCCCTGGAGACAGGACACCACCTGCAGTGAGTCAACTTGAAATGAACATAAGTAATCTAAGAATTTTAGGATATATATTTTTTTTCTTCTGAAATAATCTGACATACATTACATATTATATTTATAGATTGACCTGTTTAGCTCAAAGTTATTTGTTTCCACATGCTTTAAGGGATTGATTGTCCAGTAAACAGTCATTATGAGCTGTGTGGAACGGACTGTGGCCACACCTGTGCCAGCAGCACTGATGCCACCTGTGAGCATGTTTGCTCAGAGGGATGTTTCTGTGATGAGGGTTTTGTCAGGAGCGGGGCGAGGTGTGTCCCTGTGGAGAGCTGTGGCTGCCAATATGATGGCTTCTACTTTAATGTAAGTTGGTTTTAACTAACTTTATTATTCTTTTAGGTTAATTTATCAAGTTAATTGACAAAATTGTGTCAATAACATTTAAAACAAAGTTTAGCTAAGAGGATCAACATGTAACAACGTTACAAGAGAAAATTAAAAGAAAATTAAAAGCAAAGCATTGTCTTAACAGTCAGTGGCTGGTCACTTGTTTAAAAAGAAAATGTAGTTAGAGCTTTAGATAGATCAACTCCATACTCCCCTTAGTGGTTAGCACTGTTGCCTCACAGCTAGAAGGTTCCTGGTTCAAAACTCAGCAGGGGCCTTTCTGTGTGAAGTTTACATGTTCTCCCCATGCCTGCGGGGGTTTCCACCGGGTACTCCAGCTTCCTCCCACAGGCCAAAGACATGCATTAGGGGTGTAACGATGCATCGTGAGTCGAATAAAAACCGATACAAATGCGTGACAATTTGCATCGGTTGGCATAAAAATCACGAATCACTGTGCCACAAGTAGGTATCTTTTTGTCTGTTTATTAATTCATTTTAAGTTATGCTGTAGTTGATTCAGTTTTAATGCGAGAACTCATGTCGCTACGTAGCCTACTGGCATTCAGGTCCAGAGCGAGGGAAGACATGGCGACGACGGTGAGCAGTAACTTCCCTGAAAAATTCCAAACTCCACAAGCAAGCCTTAGTTTATTTGAAAAAAATGTCATGTTTTTGTATGTAATTAGTTTGATGAGGCTGAGAGTTATTTTTAAAGGTCCAGTTATTCTTTATTTAAATAGATAACTATTTCGGTCCCATTTTTTAAGAGGACATAAAGAATGTGTATTACAGTGTTTCTGTAAAGATAGGACCTTCTTTTCTGAGTTAAGATATACATTTGTCATTTTGGATGTTTACAGTTAACAAGGTAAATAATTTACTCCTGATAAGAAAAGAAATGGTAATTTGCTGTGTTTTTGTAAACAAAGAATCTTTAGAATTTGTTTTTAAAAATCCCCTCATTCTTCAAGTGGATAACTATTTCAGTTGCATTTTTTTAAGAGGACACAAATAGTATTTTTCAGTGTTTCTGTAAAGAAAGGACCTTTTTAGAGTTTTTGTTATTTCATATGTTGAATGAAACCAGTTAAATAATTTTCTTATGATAAAAGGAGATAAATTATGTGCAGTATTTCTTTAAAGAAAATAGACTTTAAGATGATCATTTCAATTGCACTATTTCCTGTGAATAAAAGATTATTTTATTTGGTCATACTTTCTGTAGCTCATAAAAAAAAAAAAAAATAGGTTCGTAAATCGTACCGTGAACAAAAAATCATGAATCGTACCGAATCGTGAGTTGAATGAATCGTTACAGCCGTAACATGCATGTTAGGTTAATTGGTGGTTCTAAATTGCCCATAGGAGTGAATGTGAGTGTGCATGGTTGTTCGTCTGTATGTGGCCCTATGATGGACTGGCAACCTTTCCAGGGTGTACCCCTGCCTTTCGCCCGAAGGGAGCTGGGATAGGCTCCAGCAAATCCCTGTTACCCTGCAGAGGATTAAGTAGGTATAGATAATAGATGGATGGATGGATGGATGGAACTCCATACTCCCCCTGCTGGACCCGTCTAGTTACTACTTCTGCTCCCTCTGACATTACCTTCATGATATGAGAAAAATAAGAGGATTCCATTTAAACACAACATGAAAACTAAGTTTGACTTGACTAAGTACGGTGTCGCTGGATCTGACTCAAATCCAGAATGAAGAACATGAATGTTTAATAGCAACACAACATCAGAGTAACTATTTCTCCGGTGCTCCAGGTTGGCGACTCCTTCTGGACAGACGGTTGCTCCCAGAGATGTGAATGTCATGCTCCCAATGACCTGTGCTGTTCTCCTGCATCGTGCACTCCTGCACAACAGTGCACTATCAGGGATGGCCAGCTGGGCTGTTATGATCCCATGTCCACTTGCACAGTGTGGGGAGACCCTCACTACATCAGCTTTGATGGAGCTCTGGCTCATTTCCAGGGCACATGCTCTTACATCATTACTGAGAGTGTGAGCCACAGGACCCATGAAACCCAGTTTAAGGTCTTTGCCACCAACAATCACCGTGGCAACAACCTTGTGTCGTTGTGTCAGCGGTGGATATCTACCTCTCAAACCAGCTGGAGAGTCTACATATCAGGATTGGACCCAACAGAAGAGTGAAGGTAATCTCTCCTCTCAAGACCAACAGCATTCTACGTCTGTCCTGACATCCTGTTGAACCCTCTGACCTCTACTCCTCCCAGGTAAATGGAACTGAGGTGTCTCCTCCCACCACTGCGGGAACATTAGCTCAGGTGTTGAGACAGGGAAGCAACATCGTGCTTGATGCACTTGACTTCAAAGTCCAGTTTGATGGGCGGAGTACTTTACTGGTCAGAATGGGACAAAACCGTCAGAACAGAGTCACTGGGATGTGTGGGAACTTCAACAGCGATCCTACAGATGACAAAGTGTTACCAAATGGCACACTGGCACAAAATGATAACGAGTTTGGTCACAGCTGGAAGTCATCCATCAGCCAACCAGGGTGAGCTGTTATGAAAAGCTCAGCAATATAACTGAAACTGCTTCACTCTAATTACAGTGTGCTCTGTCTTTCCCAGATGTGGATCCACAGATGAAAACATTGATACAGTGAATGACTGTCCCTTTTCAGAAAAATACTCTGAACTCTGCAGCATCATCACCAACACCAGTGGCCCATTCAGTGTTTGTCACCCGCACTCAGACCCACAGCCATTTTTCATTTCTTGTGCCTATGATCTCTCCCTCTACACTCCAGCCAATGGGATGCTGTGTTCTGCTGTCTCAGCCTACGAGAGAACTTGTTCGGTTCTGGGGTTGAACATCCCAGAGTGGCGCACTGCTTTAGAGTGTGGTATGTTTCCAATGACTGAATAATATTGATGAGAGGTCTTTGTCATTTTACCTGTTGATGACAACAGTCTTGTGTCTTGACTAATTTTTATTGAGCTTTTATAAGTCTTTGTGTTATCCTTTCTCCAGCGGATGTAGATCCCTGTGAACAGCTGGACTGCACGGAGTATGAGTGGTGTGGGCAGAAACATGGTGTGTACGGCTGTTTCTGTGATGAACATCATGATCGGCCCAACAATGACTGCTACGGTGAGGGAAAACCACTTAAAACCCTACTTTGTCGTTAGAGGGTTGAAGTGATGATGTTGGTTCCAGACCCTGAAAACAGTGGTATTGTCAGCTGTATGAAGTATTTTTTATATATATCTTCTGCAAATCTTCAACACAATCTGACTTTTTAAACCTGCAGGCTTTGATTTAAGTGTCATTAAGCAGAAAAAATATGATTTAACAGACTCGTCCATCACTTGTGAGGGCAGTTCAGGCACCATGTCCTTGTCTCGCTGTCAGCTGTTTGAAGCAGGCTTCCACTCCAGTAGCCTGCATCTCCAAGATAACTCCTGCAATGGCACTCTTGATGACGGACGACTCATTTTTCGCTTTGACAATGACGACCACCTGTGTGGCACAGTACTCAGGGTAAAGTTCATAGACTTCAATTTTATTATTGCAGACTGAATGCTACCGTCATTAATTTATACCATTTTGTCATTGTAACGTTTAGAGCAATGGAACTCATTTCATGTATGAGAACACCATCCAGGGTGACATGGACCCTCATGGAGGTCTAATCAGCCGTGAGAGGAGCATCCGCCTGCATTTCTCCTGTGAATACCCTCTGAATAAGGCTTTGTCTATGAATGTGGGAATCAACCCTGTGGAGAGGTGAAAACACCATCTCTTCTTAATATTTAACTTGATCTGTTCTTTCACTTTAGTGTTGATATCAAACTCAATCTATTTGATGGGAAATATTTTTGCAAGATACCTGAATCCCTATTCTGCACCTTCACCTGCAAATATACCATTTAAACAGATTAGAGCAAGGGTATTCAACTAAAATTCAAAGAGGTCCAGTTGGAGAAAATTTCCTAAAGCAAAGGTCCAGAACACCATAATGTCATAACATTATGATTTGTGTGATATATACTGAAGTAGCCTAGTAGTTGTATCAACATCTCCATGTAATCAACATCTGATCAAATAAAGAAAGTACAATTCAAAAATATTTTGACAGTATTTATTGTCACTTAAAGTTGGGGTAGGTGTTCTTTGAAAAACGGTTCCAGCAATCCAACTCAAGTGAGATTTTGAAAATATACACTCCCTCCCTCCTCCCAAAGGCTCCGCCTCCTCCTCTTCAGCTCCCCCCTCGAAACCACGCCTTCACATGATTCACGACTACATGAACCACAGGGAGGGAGGGAGGGAGGGGTGAGAGGGAGTGCATTGATATTTGATGGACGTTTTAGGCAGCCAATAAATGTAAAGATGATCAGTACATTGATTGGTCAGAGTTTTTCTCTGAATATACCTTCTAGACTGGACCAAAACATTTAGTTTTTTTTTTTGCAAACATTTTATTTCAGTGGGTGCAATGGGAATGTGAAAAGGTTTTCAGGCAATATTGTAAAAAGTGCTGCAAAAAAAGAACACCTACCCCACCTTTAACATTAAACCAGACAGATTTGAATTTAAAAATGAAATAGAGAAAATATTTTTTAATCTAACAGCTGAGCATTGTCAGACACATAGGGGACTCATCTACAGCTAAGCCTACACATGGTGCCTGAAAAATAGGGTTGATAGTGGCTGGTAACGTGGTATGGATAGCACTCGCACCGGGGTGTCGGTAAGAACACACAGGGCCAGGATGAATTTCAGCCTTTAGTGAATAGACCCCAAACATACAGCACAGCAATACAGTACAGTGTGGTCTGGAACAAAGGAAATAATATACATGTCACAGGTAAATGACAACAATAAACAACATAAATAGGCTCTATTAAACTCTACAATAATTAACCAAAATCAGGAAGAATAGGAACAATAATGGTAATAGCAATAATAATAATATTTTTACCAATAAACACAAGCATTACAAGGGAGAATTGATGCTGCAATAATAAACACGGCAACATCAAAGGCTTGCCGACCTAGTGGCTGGGCTCCAAGATAATAAACAGGAATACAGCTACAAGACAGCTTGTAATAACATGTTGCTCCACAATCATGCATAACACAACAAAATATAACAACAATATATAATACTGTCAGGATTGAACAGAACCAACAAGCAACAGAAATGTGGAATATAATCATACTCGCGCACATGAAAAGTCCACCGAACTCCGCATAACTCCCGCGGGAGAGAAACAATTAACTGTAACAGTCCGTCAGGTGTCTGATTAATTTTTAACTTGACACTCACCGAGTGGTCAACAATGCAAACGGAGAGGGATGAACTCGTCACACGACCAGGGAAACGCAGGCAGAGCAGAGCGCGTTTGTAGAGGATGCGGGGACAGCGCATCAGTCCGCTGATGACAGGTGATCATGCACACACTGCATGATCAGACACGCATAGGCATGCGCTGCCAATTAAGTGCTGCATGGGCACCGCGAGTGCGCACCGCACCCTTTATAACAGCCGCCCCCACAGTTGCGCAGCAAATGTGCTCCCTGCATTGCTGACCAGGCGTCAGGTTAGGCCACGGTGCTATCTTCGGGGAGTTCAGGGAGTACTACCAGTCGTACAACAGGGCGTGTATAAACTCTATCTCCGACCTTGACCTCCACTGCTCTGATGCGGCCGTCACCACTGGGGATCACCGTAACAACACGGCCAATGAACCAGAGAGCTCTAGGCAGCTGCGGGTCAGCTAGCATCACGACTGTGCCCACAGTGAGATTGTCTGTCACCTTCTGCCACTTCTGCCGTGGCTGTAGACTTGGCAGGTAGTACTTAATAAACCGAGACCAGAAATGGTCCGTCAGGATCTGGCTCTGCCGCCAACGCCGTCTGCTCAAGAGCTCTGACTGCGGGTAGACCACAGGCGGTAAAGAGCTACTCGGCCGCCCATGAGGAGGTGATTGGGTGTAATAGGATCGAGGTCAGCAATGTTGGATGAAACATAGCCTAATGGCTTCGAATTCAGGATGCCCTCAACCTCTATCAGGACAGTCTGAAGAACCTCCTCGGTGACCATCTGAGACCCAACGGTGGCTCGGAGAGTGGACTTCACTGAGCGGATCTCACGTTCCCACGCTCCTCCAAAGTGTGGTGCCGCCGGGGGGTTGAAGTGGAACTCAATCCGGTGGTGCTTAGCAAGGAGTACCTTCAGGTTGGGGTGCATCTCTGCAAAGGCTGTGGCTAGCTCCCTTTCAGCCCCACGGAAGTTGGTGCCCTGGTCTGAATAAAGCTCAGCAGGGGTACCACGGCGAGCAGTAAATCTCCGGAGCGCCATGAGGAAGGCATCTGAGTCGAGTGAAGTGAGCAGGTCCAGATGCACAGCTCGGGTCGTGAGGCACTTAAATATGAGACCCCACCTTTTCTCGGTCCGTCGTCCTACTTTAACCTGGAATGGGCCAAAACAGTCCATGCCGCAGGAGTAGAATGGCGGTTTGAATAGGCGGAGACGTGCCGATGGTAAGTCAGCCATGAATGGTGCTGAGGGCGTAGATCTCCATCTTCTGCACTCTGGGCAGGAGTGTTGTTGCTTTCTAATGGCTTCACGCCCACGCAGAATCCAGAAGGACCGTCTGACTTCAGCGAAGACTCGCTCAGGCCCTGGATGCCGCAGCCTGGTATCAAAGTCTCGGATCAGCAGCGTTGTGACCCGATGGTGTGGGTCCAGGACAACTGGATGTACTGCTGAAGGGTCGAGTTCCTCTGCTCGGCGCAGTCTCCCCCCGACTCTAATGAGTCCAGAGGCTGCATCGAACTCAGGGGATAAGGTGATTAGGCGACTGTTAGTAGTCACAGGCTTACCAGCTCGCAGGAGGGCGTAGTCCTCGGGGAAGGAATCAATCTGGGATTTCTGTAGGATGAGATGCTCAGCCTGCTTGCACATGGCTACTGGAGATGATCCGTCCTGATTGGCCGCCCCATGAAGGTGCTGCACAGTAGCGTCTACCAGGTCCTTCCAGGTGTCACAGTTTTCTGGATTAGGCACAGCTGGGTCTGGGCTGATGGTTGTGATCCCACAGAACATAGCTCGTCTGAGCTCTGAGGTGTCTTTGTCCGGTTCAGTCACCGGAGACTTGGGCCACTCATCCAGTGGCTGCAACAGGAAAGGGGGCCCATTACTCCATCGATTGGGTTTGGCTAGTTCCGCAAGGGTCTTGCCTCGGGTCAGGTCGTCGGCAGGGTTGGCCTCTGAGTCGACGTACCTCCAAGTGTCAGAGTCTGTGAGCTCCTGTACTTCAGCTATCCTGGTCCCCACGAAGACCTTAAACCGACAAGAGTCAGACTGAAGCCAAGTGAGCACTGTCGTAGAATCACTCCATAGTATAGTTCTTTGGAGAGGCAGGGTGAGCTCAGCCTTTATCAGCTTGGCTAGCTGGGCTCCAGTGACCGCTGCACAGAGCTCCAATCTAGGTATGGAGTGTTGCCTTCGTGGTGCGACCTTTTGACCTGGCCATAAGGAATGCCACGTTGGTGTTTCCACAGCCATCGTCGGTGCGCAGGTAGGCTACCGAGCCGTAGGCCCGCTCAGAGGCATCGCAGAAGATATGGACCTCGTGTTTGACGTCAGGCTGGTCCATGTGTGCAGGGACATAACACCGAGGCAGGCTTATCTGTGGCAGGGTTGTGAGTTCGGATACCCATGTGTTCCAAGCAGTGAGGAGCTCTTCGGGAAGCAAAGGGTCGTCCCACTCCCTTGGCTTGTCCCATAGGCGCTGGACAAGGGTTTTGGCCCTCGTGGTGAAGGGAAGCAGGAGACCCAGAGGGTCATACTGGCTGGCCAGTACACGATACACATTGCGCATGGTTGGTGGGCCATGGTCCACAGTCCGATGTTTATAGCCAATAGTATCGGTGGGACATTGCCATCTCAGACCAAGCGTGGCTTCCTGCATGTCCACCCGGTCTTGCGACAGCCAGAGCTCTGTATTGTCAGAGAGTGCTTCATGGGGAAGATGGCTGACCACAGATGGGACGTTGCTGGTCCACTGCCTTACCTCAAACCCACCAGATGAGAGGAGAGACCGTAGCTTGTCCAGCAATTGCTTGCTTCCTGTGCTGATGGTACACTCTGCAGGCAGTTATCGACATAGAAGCATTTCTCCACTGAGAATCTGACATCTTCATCTGGGCTGCTGTGGTCGGTAACATGCCGTTGGAGGGCAAAGATGGCGCAGCAGGGTGAGCAGGTCGTGCCAAAGGGTAGCACTTGCCACTCGTATATGTCTGGGGGCATGTCTCTCTTCAGGTCGCGCCATACGAACCTTAGGAGGGGCCTGTCTTCGGGCAGGAGTTGCACCTGGTGGAACATACCCTTTATATCCCCGCTGATAGCCACATTGTGCTGGCGAAAGCACAGCAGCACTCCTAAAAGCGAGGGTCCAAGCGTAGGTCTAGGGAGGAGAGCATCGTTCAGGTTGAGCCCTCTGTACTCATAGGAGCAATTGAAAACAATGCGGTTCTTTTGGTTATGTCGAACCATGTGGTGCGGTATGAACCATGACTCCTCCTGCTCTTCTGCAGCTGGAGTAGACAGCTTTGCCACTGAGCCTGTAACCTCTAGCTTTTTAATCTCAGAGCAGTAGGCAGCGGCCTTCTCGGGGTCCTTCAGAAGTCGTCTCTCGGTGCTCCTAAGGCTCGGCATCACCGCTTCTGGAGAGGCTTGGAAGTGAGGCATAGCCTTCCGCCTGAGCAGAGGTGTAGCGTAGCGGTGAATCCCCGCAACCTCGACACGCACAGTCTTGCTCTCGAGAATAGCAATGGCCTCCTGGTCCTCCTTTGACCGGGTTACCAACTTCTCATTTCTGAAGGGTAGAGTGTCCAATTGCCACAAACGCTCGACACTACGGAGAAGTTCAGAGGTCGCAGGGTTGGTTGATGTGAAGAAGCAACTCTGGGGTTGGCAACCCTGAGGCATACCCCTGGCTGGGCCCTGCAGGGCCCATCCCAACTTGGTCTTAATCGCTGCAGGTCCATCTGGTGGTCCGCTTCGCACTGGCTCTATTGGTGTGATTAGATGGGTTTGATCACTACCAATGAGTAGTAGGGGACTGACTCCATCAAATGGCTCAAGGGGAAGACCTCTCAGGTGTCTGTACCTCTTCTGTAGGGCAGCCACTGGGTATGAATGGTCTGCGAGGCTAAGGTGCTTGGAGGTGAAGGCGCCACCAATGTGGTATAGCCGATGAGGGTGAGAGACTGGTGAGATCTTGAAGGAGATTTTGGCCCCACGGATGGTCTCGATGTCCTGTCTGACCGTTCTCAAGGGCAGGTCTTCGGGGGTGCCCTGTAGGCCCAGTTGGTCAGCAGCAGTGGACAAGAGGACTGTCCGCTCTGAGCCATCGTCGAGGACTGCATAAGTGTCCAAAGTGCGGTCCTGGTGATGCAACTGGACCCGGACGACCTTCAGGAAGACATGACTGCAGTCTACTGGTCTACCCAGATACAAAGTCGTCTCTGCGGTTCTGACGGGTTTTCCCTTCAGGTTCACATCGTGCAGAATCTGAAGGTGCTTCTCCTGGCAGATGTTGCAGGGCTTCTTCAGTGTGCACTGATCAGGTTGGTGGGCTCTACCGCACTTAGGGCATCGCTTATTCTCCTTTAGCCAGTTGGCAGTCTGCTCCAACGTGAATGATCTAAAGGTGGGGCACTGGCTGAGAAAGTGCTCATTGCTGTCACAATAGGGGCAGAACGGTTTAGGCTTGTTTTTATTACCTTTCTCTCTGGTGGACGGCTTAGCGGGCAGTGGTCTTCTTTCCGTAGGGAGGCTCTCAGCGCCATGGAGGATGGTTGCAGCTCGAGGCTTAACTGCGTGCTCCCTTTGCCGCACTGGCTTGAGGCTAGGTTTCTCCCTCCTGTCGCCGAGCTGCTCCTCCGTGCCTTGGCACCAGGTTTCATACTGCAACCACCTGGAGAAATCTGGGAGAGAATATATGTTACCTGGCCTATGGGCCATGTGCCTACGGAAAGCTGCACGTAGCTCAAGAGGTAGCTTTCCCAGGAGCCTCGCTACGTGTGAGCCGCAGCGGAGTTCTGCGTCCCCTTCAGGACCAAGGGTTTGCAATATTCCCACCAGGGCACGTATCTGGAGGGCGAACCTGTCAAAGGCCTCTGTATCCCCTCGCCGGAGGTCAGGAGAGTCCATCACCTGGGCTATCTTTTTCAAGGCCAACAGATGTGGTTGCCCATACCTTTCATGGAGCGCCGCCATGGTGTCAGAATATGGTGTAGGTGAGTTCAGGTAGGAATCTGCAATCAGGCGTGCTTCTTCCAGCTTCAGGTGGTCCAGAAGGATCTGATACTTGAAGAGCTCTGTGCAATTGGCTGGTAGGAGGTTCTCCAAGGCAACTCTCAGTCGGACAAACTCTCCAGGGTCTCGGTGGAT